>NW_023591419.1:0-121424 GCF_014843425.1 Jatropha curcas | reverse complement strand
AGAGAGAGATTAACAGTGCCACATGGAAGTGGGATCCAAAACTCACCGAATCGGATTTTGTTACTGGGAATCTACCTCCAGACGCAGCGGAAGCATGATGGGCCACGTACTGGGTGATCCGTGCGACACGATCTTAACTAAGTTTCGCAACACTCTTTCTTTCCTACACAGTTCCGGTAATGGACCTATTCCTCTGGAACCAAGTTAGCAGACAATTTATGTTAGTCGAACATCACGTTTCGACTCACATGCGAGTTCCCATCAATCCATTAAATCTCTGAATCGTGATCCAAGGTTTTACATCGACAATTTTTGGGGTAAACCTGGCAGGAAGCAATTAGGGACGAAATTGCATTTCAGCCACTGCATCTTATCCTCAAGCACAGATGGTCAATCAGAGACGACGTAATTCAAATCTTGGAAGTATATGAATGAGATCAGCTGTGTTATAGAATTGAAGTCAGTGGGAACAGATATGTACCTCTCATGGAATTTGGCCTACAACAACAGCTACCCAAATCAAAGCGCATTAACGCATGCGCACCATATGCAAAGCATTCGTATGCGTTAGACGCATGTAAGGACAACCCTGCTCGTCGGTTGGAAACACGAACTCGAGTGAGAGAGATTTTGGGTCCAGACTTTGGCTTAGCACGAAACGAAGAGAAAGTGGAATCATCAGACAAACGCACTGAAAAGAAGCAAGTTGATCGACAGAAGTCCTATGCCGATCTAACAAGAAGCAAACGGATAATGGAGCTACTCAGGTCGGCTGATAGCGTATTTCTGCAAGTTTCACTTCATGGAAAAAGATCCTAAAGATTTGGACGAAAGGGTAAGCTTAGCCCTAGGTTCATTGGTCCATACGAGATTGTTGAACGTGTAGGACCATTAGCCTATCGCCTACGCGTTACCTTTTAACCTTAGATCGAATTTCATATGTCTTTCAACCGTATCAAATGTTAAGGGGCAGGTATCGATCAGACGCCATCGCACCGTGTTATCAGCAGAAGAATTGAATTCACCGGATCTCACTTAATGAAGAAAACCAGTTCACGATCTTAGCCACGAGAAAAATTAAAGATTCACGGCAAACAAGACAATAGCATTCGGCTAAAAGTTTCTTTGGAGGAAATCCATAAAGACAGAAAGAAGCAACTTAGGAATCTGAAGAACACCATCTGCGACAACAATATCCGCAATTCGTTTCACAACAGGTAAACGTTCGGGACGAAACGTTTCTTTTTAGGACGGCGGAGGAATTGTGAGCCATCCCTAACTGGTCGCGACGTCATTTCATAGACGTTCGAGTTGCAACGTCGGGCGCAAACCAAACCCGGTTGGGGTAGATGATGGGATTATAAGTGGACTTACTTCTGAAATTGACGAGAAAAAGGATCCAAAAGCATCATGCGTCGAAGGATTTTATTATTGGCATTAAAAGATGCCACAGCTTGGGTATTAGTTATAGCCTTTGCAATTGGGTACCATTTAGCGAAGTTTCAACAAATAAAAATTTATTCGATATTTTGATGGCCTACCCGTAATACATCTCATTTCACTTTCCCCATTTTCAATCTTAATCTTCACTCCTTCTCTCAACCTCTCCCTTCCTTTCTCCCATTCCATTTTTTCATCGGTAGTTTAAGGCCTTTAACTTCAACTTCTCTCTTCTCATCCAAGTAATAAACCTTCTTTAAAGTTCATAAATTGAATCACTCTTGGTGGCGCTATTTTCTTAGAATCAATTCATAAGAATTCTTATTTATAGGCCTGCAATGCGTTCAAAGGGTTTAGTACGAAAAAAGGAAGTTACAGAAGAGCTCAAGCTTTTTTGGAGTAAAGGTTCTCGATATCTTTTTTTCATTTACCATTTTCTTTGCATGAGAATTCTTGTGTGCGTCGTGTTTGCTAATGAGACAATATTCGCTTCATGTTGAGTGGGAGGACGAACTGGCTAATGGTGCAGAAACAGGGCAGGAATTTCGAACATAAATGGAGTAAATTTTAGTGAGTTTATATGCTGAAACAGGTTTTCGCCTGGAATTTTAACCAGTGCTTCATGCTTATTTCTTGACCCCATTTAATGAGTGGAACTTAGGAAGTGTTAAGAGAAGAGTCTATTTGTTCCTGCTACTGTGTTAAGCTTTTCATGGGTCTTTTGTGAATCATTCCACAATCGCGGAGTTGGTATATTGCAGAGATTATGGAACCTAAAAGAGTACAGACTGTGCCAGGCTGGAAAACCCGCGACCGACGCGCCGCCGAAATTGCATCGAACGAACGGCTCGCGACTTCGTGCCCTGAAACTCACGTCGACCTCCTCATTTTGCACTGTACGCGCTGCGCGACTTTCACCTGAACACTCTCTTCGACTCCTCATTTGGTGCCTTTACGCGCTCGGGCGCGTACTCTTGCAACTGCGCGCATCGCGACTCTGTGCTCGCATAACCACACTGACTCTTCATTTTCGCACTTCTTCGCGCTCCAGGGGCAGACTTTCACCTGGAAACCTCAACTGACCTTCAGGTCGTGCTTTGTTGCGCTCCCGCGAATCTTCAAGGCCGCGCTCACGACTTTGTTTTCATGGCACTTTTGGCCTTCCTTTTCTATGCAATTGGACTTCCTTTGCCTCAACTTGTATGCTAAAGCAACTCATTTTAACACAAAAATACCAAACATTAGAACCATGTAAATCAAAACAACATGCAAGCACTACAAATGATATGAAATCAAAAATAAACATTAATGATTTGATGAAGTTTATGACACTTGAATAATGAATGTTGTGTTACTACTTATTCGACATACCAAATCTAGGCTCCATTGAGGTTAGGTAGAAAGCGCACTTTAGATAGGGCTTGGTCGCGACACTGGTAACATATCTTGGCCGCCCAATACATTGATACTCCGACTACAGGCCCGTTGAGCTGGATTATGATTATATATGGGTCATAGGCAGCCAAGCAATACAGTATTCATTCCAGTTTCATACAGTTTTTTCCTTAATCACTCTGCTTCGGTTTCACTATAAGCCTTATGGAGCCATACAGATATCTTGAACGCAATAAATCATTTCATGAATGATACACGTAGTTCATAAACAGTACGAAAGATAATCAAGGAATACAGGAAGGGATCATGCTATACTGTGCTTACTATGTTTTAATTCATCCATATGCATTTACACTTGCTTATTTCTATATCTATGTATGTGCTTAATTGTTTTCTTCTACTTTGTTGAGAGATATCGACTGAGCTTTATTTTGGCTGCCAGCGAGTTACCTGTTTAACTCGCCAGGTTTTGAGATCTGGACCCGTAGAGAGTCAGCTTGCAACTGCTCGCAGTTCATCTGTAGAAGACTCAGTCTTCACGCGGTAAGGCTACTCATTTGATGTGTCATCTTTTGTCTACCTTTTTATTGGGCACCTGTACGGGCAACCACAGTTGGCCCATTTCAATTTTGACACTAGTCATCATGTCTTGTAAAATATAAAATCTACATTATTTATTGGTAAACAACAATCAGCTGATCATTAATATTCAAACATACATTATGATATCAGCAATGACATGAACATAAAAGTCATACCCAGTTTGTAGCGTGGCCTCGGTTTCGGTTCATTCCGGGTTAACAGGCTTGGACCGGCGGAAGGGATGATCAGCATGACAAGACATAAAGTCAACCAGTTTGTAGCGTCTCGGTTCGGTTCATTCGGGTTAACAGGTGGACCGGGAAGGGATGTTACATATAAATCATAAATATTATTGATAATTTTAGATCAAGAGCTAATATAGTCTCTAACATTAATAACAACAATATTTTAATTATATTTAAAATAAATCAATCAATTTTCAAAATTGGTAGCACATTAATAATATATGCCAATATATAACAATAATTATAATAATAAGATAATAACCTTAATATTGCAAAATTAAAATAACTTGCATTTTTATAAGCTTTGCAACAATAGATGCATTCATTCATGATAAACCTTTGGTAATTATATATTTCTTTCAAACCATTTCAAAGAACAAACAAATATTTAATTATCAAATATACAATAGAAGAAAATTATTGCCTTGAAACTATTTCAATTAGATTCTTGATTTCTATCCTTGATGGTGTCACCAAGACCCATAGCATCCAAATGTATTTCAGCATCCAATATCCATGATAAATAGTTCTTGCCCGTGATATCAAGGGCCACAAATTCAAAATTTACAAGATTTAATATCATAAAAATTATTAAAACAAAACAAAATAATTATATTAGACAATAAGATGATAATAAAAGAATTTAAATATCCACTAAGATAATTATGGAAAGTACTATCACAATAAAACAATTATATTAGGTGATAAAGATTATAGAATAATTCAACAAAAATAGAACACCATAAAATAATTTGTTATTGTCATTATAAATTATAGACATTAAATCTAGATCTCAAATATACATAATAAAAAAAAGATTATTAAATATTATGTATTGTTATTAATTATTAATTATAAACATATACCAATAATAATTAATAATTTATGAATCGTAATACGTGTTCATGAAACCAAAATAAAATAAAGCAAAAATAACATACTACACTATGCTTTGTACGAAACAAAAAACAAACAGAAGAAGAATAATCAACGCATTCAATGATGCATACCACATCAATATCTTTTGCCTGTTAGATTTTATTATCAATCGTTATTATACTTAAAAGCAATTGTAGCAATAACTTGCTAAATATTTAACGAAAACATATGGAATAATTATAGAGATACAAATAGAAATTAGCTCTTGGATGTTAATAAATTAATACATACAACATTAACTTTGGTCATCGGAAATCATAAACTATCCTCTTTCTTTAAGCTACTTTTGAAAAGAGCGATGCAACAAAATCGAATCATATTATAGATCGAAATCGTGTTGATAACATATTATAAAATAATATAAAATTAGGGAGAGAAATAAAGGGAGAATAACGAGAGAATACGAGACTGTATTTATTATTAATGGGAAGCTATATATATAATTTTATTTATTCAATGGGATAGCTATACTATATATCATATATATATATATACTACTATATAGTTGCATTAGAGTAGAATCCCTAACTAAAGTCCTACACAAATCAGGAAGACTAGTGTTCGCAATAATGTAAGAAAAACTAAATGGACTAGACATCCACTTATTTCCAGCAACATATATATATATATATATAGTTACATAAGTAGAATCCTAATAAAGTCCTACACAAATCAGGAAGATAGTGTTCGCAATAATTAAGAATATGGACTAGACATCCACTTATTTCACAACAATGTAAATTATTTACCTTGTAACAAAATGTTGTTATAACCTACAAGATAATATTCTCAATCAGGTGTGGTCTGGTTGGTGGGTTCGAGTCTTCTCAACTATAAGTATTTTTACCAATTTAGTGAGCTTAGGTGAGGGCTACCCCTATTGTGTATGCTCACTTTCAAAGTAATATTATTACGATAATTCATTAATTTTTAAATAATGATCATAATTGAAACACTAGTTTTATATCTTAGTATCTAATTTTAATTCAACTTTATGTTTTCTTTTTCTCATACTCTAAACTAGTTTTATATCTTCTTTTTTTTTTCTATAATTTAAAAGTTTTTAAATGTTATTTTTGTAACAGTGTCTGACTTTTACTATATGTAGGTGATAATTTGAGAAAAGTAAAATTTATGTAGTATTGCAGATGAAGTTCTCCAAAAGGAAAATCGAGCTTTTCTTTCTATTTTGGTTTTGGCTATTAGGAAAATTGAGTATTAGTGGATATTTAATTAATATTGTTATTCAGGTATTTATGAAAAACTTGACTAAAACATGTAACTTTCTGATGAATTATTAAATTTGATTTTATAGAATGGTTAGCCTATGCATCAGCATGGTTCCATGGTCTAGTGGTCAGGACATTGGACTCTGAATCCAGTAACCCGAGTTCAACTCTCGGTGGAACCTTGGTCGAAACATTTCAATTCATTTTTGCAAAGCTTTTAATAGTTATTTATATAATTTGTTTTAGAAGAGTTATTTATTTAAGGGAAAATTATAGTTATTTATATAATTTGTTTTAGGAGAGTTATTTATTTAAGGCAAAATTATAGCACAATCCATATGATTTGAGGAATATAATTAGTTTATCTTTGTATTTTTAAAAGTTTTTCATATATTTGCTTTTATTATATTTCTAAGTTCTTTTGTCCATTTCTGTTAAGTCAACAAAAAAAATATAAAAATCAAAATAGAGATATTTAAAATTATAAATTGAAAAAACTACTGTTTGTGGTGGGTTAAGAAATATAACTAATATATATCTTTGTTTTTTAAAATATATCAAAGGAAAAAAAAAAAAGATAAAAGGAGTATTTTTGTTATTCAAATTACATAACGGAAAAATACAAAAATCCTAGTTGTACAATCGATGAAAAATATAGGGAAAAATTAGTGTATTTTTAAAAACACAAAGACACACTAATTTTATTTTCTAACCCATAAAAACCGTACTAAAAATTTTATTTTTTATTCTCTAATTTTAACTAATTTGAAATTAGAATACAATTTTAACAGAAAAGGGAAATAGGTGTACTCATAGATTAAAGCCGTTTTATTATATAATTGTTACAAGTCGCAAAATTTAAAATTTATCAAATTGTTTAGCATGTCGATAATATGTAAACTAGAATTTAAGATAACAAGTTACGTGCATCTAAGGACCAAAAAAATTTCTTTTAATTTATTTTTAGTTTATTATTTTGTTTGATTTTGTTTTTTTAACTCTCTTATAGTTCAATTTATTTTACAAATTTGAAATTAAACAAGTGTTTAATATTTTATTTACGATCCTTTTATTTTATAGCTCATGTAGTTATTACGGTGCATGAAATTAAAGTTTCATATTATGTAGAAAATTATATTCTTATAGTATAAGACATGATTTTCCATCTGTTTTCTTTCACTATTTTGATCTTTATTGAGATTATATTCAACATGTTTTACTTTTATTTCTTCAAATTTTTTAGCTAAGTTATTTTATTACATATATTTTTTTTAATTTTTTAATGTGGATTTCATGAGTTTTTTTTTTTTTTTTTTTTCATATATTTTTTGTTAAAATTTATTTTCAATGTGGACTTCATGAGTTTTTTTTTTTTTTTTTTTTTTTTTTTTTTTTTTTTTTTCACTTGGGATATGAGTGTCTATTCTTTATGATCCAATATTGAAATAAAGAATAACATATATATATAAAACATGCGAATGGAGAAAAATTAGATGTATCAACTCTGCAAGAGCGTTTGGTTCAGTTTATTCATTCCCAATAATTATTAAATTACTTTATTTATCTAAATAAAGTATAAAATATTTTAATGATAATTTAATAGTCGACTAGAAAAATTTAATGCATGAACACTATTTAAATCATAATTTAAAAAATATTCAATTTCTAATAAAATAAAATATTGTAACCGTAAATACGCAAGTATACCAATATATAATCTAGTCGTAAGTGTATATATAACTTGACAATATATCTAAGTACAAATCCCCTTCCCTTAATATATAAAAAAAAAAAAAAAAAAAAAAACCGCTTAAATATATAAAAAAAAAAAAAAAAAAAAAAAGAAAAAAACTGTAAATACACAAACACAATTCAAATCATGTTATGAAAAATAAATAAATATAAAAGTCTTCATAGCCAGCTTAACAATAACCAAAAGACAAAAAAAGCAAGTTGCCAAACCTGCCAACCGTATAACGTATAGAGTTAGCTTTATTTCATTAAAATAGTTTAAGCTTTTTTTTTTTTTCATAATGACTATAAAAAAAAAAAAAAAAAAAAAAAGAAAACTGTAAATACACAAACACAATTCAAATCATGTTATGAAAAATAAATAAAATAAAAGGTTATAGCCAGACTTAACAATAACCAAAAGACAAAAAGCAAGTTGCCAAACCTCAACGTATAACGTATAGAGTAAGCTTTATTTATTAAATAGTTAACTTTTTTTTTTTTTCATAATGACTATTTAGTAATGTATCTATTTATTTCTTAGCACAATTTAAAATGATTTAACTTTGAAAATAGGTACAACTGTTAATTTGCCAAATATCAGTTCTCAAATAATAATTTACTCTATTAAGTAACAATTCAAATTGAAGTATACTATTATATATCCTTTAATTTAACATATTTTATTTTTATTTTAATTAAAAACTAAAAATAAATTTTAATAATTTCTTTCCATATGTTTCTAGAATAATTTTTTTTTAAATTTTATATCTCGAATTTTCAATCTAACTTTTGATTTGGGATGAAATTGCAGTTTTTGACATGAAATATTGCGAATCAAATTGGACCGCTTAAGAACTTATCCGACTTTACTTGGCCAAATTCAGAGCGTTGCACGGCTGAGGACCTTTCAAATCGGTCATAAAACTCCGGAGTGCTGCAGCTGGTGCATCATGCATGTTCTAGAGACTTTCTAGTTGTAATGAAGGCTGTCGCTGCTCTCCGCCGCTACTCAAAAGGAGGTATCTATCTATCTATCTATCATTTTTCTCCGTTTGTGCTAATTTCGTTGCTTTCCTTAGTCGGTTCTCCAAAGAGTAACTTCAATGGTGGTTTCTTCATCTTTAATTTTGATTTCGGAAATAAATTTCTATCTCTTGGTACTATTAGTTCGTTTCACCTAGTTCAATTTATGGTCCTGGTCCATAATCATCCATGTCTATAATCAGCATAAGCTTTAACTCGAGCTAACTATAACACTTCATGTTTTGCGCTTAACTGTGTACTAATTGCGTCCAATCGGCAATTGTTGTTTTAAGTGCTGTTGAGAAAAGCACTTGTGTTCTTTCCAGTGAATTAGATATGTTCTAGTCTTAAAATCTCCAGAACAAACTGTAAAAAACCAGGTTCAAACCTCAACGGTCAACAATTTCTTAATCCAGAATGTTCATCCTGTATCTAGAAATTTTGTAGCTATAATTGAGGAAGCTTGCCTCTGTATCGGGGTTGTGCAGTGTGATGGTTATTTGTTATTCAGATTTATCTTTTGTTGACTTCTACGGGTTTAAATGCTATGAATGTGTTGAATCTAATTCATGAAAATTGAAATAATTGAAACTTTTCTGCTCCTTTTCCTGCACTAAGAATTTAAATTCAAATTAACTTCAATTAACCAGTTAAATTATTGTAGTAAATTCGATTGGAAAATGATTTGGGAATTTTAGTTGCATGAATGGAATGTTTACCTTCTGATAAAGCTGAATTAAAAAAAAGCGATAACACTGTTTTGTTGTTTTTGTGTATGTCTATAACCAAAAGCTTTAGCAACAGGCAAAACTTTATTTCTCATTGAATTGAATTTACTTTTGTGGTTGCAGAGTTGTTATTGACAATGATTCTAACAGTGACTCCACAATTATCCAGGTACACCTTGAATGTTCAATGTATGAAACTTGGGTACTAGATGTTTTCTAGTTATTTTTTGCCTACTTTTGTCGTATGCATATGCTGCTTGAACAAGAAAGTTTAAATTCGGTAAATTTCATGTTCAGAAGGATGTGGTCAGCAGACAAGTTAGTCCCCTTGAAAATGGTCCAATGATTATGTTCTATGCAGAGTACATGTCAAAACATAAATCAAAATTGAAGAAAGATCAAGCAAGAAGTTACTTGAAGTGGTTCCCAAAATTTCCAAGAAACCTATGTCATGGTTGCATGGCAACTTGACATCTTGTTCGAGTAACATGATGACAAATATACAATAAAAAAATTTAAAAAAACAAGGGAAATGTAGGCTTAAAAAATTATATAAGTAAACTTTTGAGATATTTGGATTGACAGTCAGATTTTTTTCAAATTGCAATTTAATTTTCATAATTTTTTTGGTTAGATGCATATTGGTGTAGATAGATTTATTATTCTTTATAATTTCAATGCAATGGGGAAATTGTTTGCAATAAAACTGTGTATGATCGAGAAATTAAAAGAGATCATATTACTTGTTTTTGAAGAATTGTGGGCTTAAATGAAAATCTTTAAAGAAAAATTAATGTGAGAAAAGAATTAAGAATCTGTAAGACTCACGTATCTTGAGTTTGAAGATTTTTAAAAGAAGATGTAAAAATTCAAGGCTTTTTTTTTTTTAAATAATATTATCTAGTTAAATGAAGAGAATTTCATTAAAAACATATATTTTTTTAAACAAACTAGACATGGTAGATCTCATAAACTTTTTCTGAATTTATTTTTATTAATTTAGGCACATTAAATATAATATATAATTACTCGAATTAAAATTAAAAATGAACAAAACTAGATAAGGCAGAGTTTGAATTTTTATGTTATTTGGATAAAATAAATTGGTATGAATAATGCATAAAGTATTCAGTCTAAATGTTCGTAGTTGAATCTTCTAAGGATTTGTTGTTTGGCTGTGACAGAATTTTGTTCTTCCTTATTGCACCCCTTTTCTTCCTCAGAATTTTGTTCCTGAACTTCTGTTGATTATTCAATGCATAATCTGAGGGTTCTCTCTGATGCTTACTTCTAAAATCCATAGAAAATTTTCATAATAGGGGAGGTTTCTGCTCATGCAAATCTGTCCCTTAACATGCTAATATTTCTAGTGCCTTTCCTTATGTTGGAGTGGTTTGCCAAAGTGTTGTCTAATATTAGTCATATCATTCCACAAGTTGATGTTGCTTGTCTTCATGTAAGTTAATGATTGAATCTCTTCGGCCAAGGGGGAAGCCATAAAAAATAAGAAAAATTCTTGCACCGGCTGGATTCATGTGGATCTCTCTTACATGTAATGGAATCCCATAATAGATGATATCTTCTCACACGAGATAACTCCCATTTATTTGGTGACAGCTACTCCAAATTGAAACCAGTCCTTGTGGACTTAGTCTAGATAAAAACTATTCAAAAAATAAGTTGAAACTCAGAAGTTATATATATAAATGTATAACTATAAGCTATAGGCTATGTGTTTGCGTACACATGCAGGCTTTGATTTGAATTTGAATTTGTTTCTGAGTTTTGTGGTAGGTCCAGCATGTTGTAGGAATATCTTTATTGGATGCATGTGTCTGACAAAAGGGGTCATACTCTGGTAATGTTCTGTTACTGTTTTATTTAATTGTAGTTAGCTATAATATATAAATCTTTAGTTCTCGGATTGGCAATGCAATATACAGGAAAAAGAGATCGCATTTTGATGGTCCAAGTTCGCTAATTTCACACTTTGTGTTAGTATTTTAGACTAATAACAGAAGAAATGTACACCTCTTGGTATGGAGTATATGAATTCAGATTAATATATTCATGCTGTACATAAAGGAAACTTGAGCCTTTTTGTTTTTCCCTTCCCAAAGACGGCTTTTGCTTTATTTTTCCTTGAATTTTAATTACGTGATTCACGCATATGTACTATAGGCAAATAATCACATGTATGTTGACTCCTGTTTGTCTCTAATGTTTGCATCTTAAGTTCTTACTATCATTGAATCACCATCTAGGCATTTCAATAAGTGGATACAAGTTTGAGTTTGTCGTCATAATCTCGTGGAGTTGTCTAATCTGGTTGACATATATATTCCAATTCACTGGGAACGAATAACATTGGGATGGGCCATATATCAACGAGTTAATTATTCTTTAATTCTCTTCCAACCTGAATGTTTAATTTTCGTGCAAGTCAAGTGCAGATTAGAATTCCTTATTTGTTTAACTTGAAGCTCTATATAATCCTTTCCAGAAAAATGTTTTGGGGGTTTTACATGTTATTTATTTAAATGGACTGTGCTTGGGCGTAACTAGTGGACGCTAATTAGTCTTCCAAAATTTTGTAGTGTCAAATATAATTCTCGTTTCATGCAAGTTTTGAGACAATCATTCATTATATCTTGTGAAAACTAGAATCAATTAATCTCAGACTTCATGTAAAACTAGTAGGACCGAGTGGAGCTGCTTTTTAAAACTTTGCCTTGTATTTTTCCACTTCTTTTAATTTTTTTTAATGTCATCCTTTTCCAAACTATGGTTTGAAGTCTTAAATATTACAACGCATCTCAAATGCAACACCGAATTGCACAAAATTACATTGGTATAGTATTATATTAAAGATTCTCGGATATGATGCATGCTTATATCTATTTACAATGAATCGAGCACACAGTTGATGATTATAATGATGATCTTTTGATTAGAAGAATTCTCATGGGATTTCTGTAGTTTTCTATAGTGTCATGTTTCATTGCAGATATTTTCTGTTCTGAGACAAATTTTCTAGATGCCATCATGAATTTTCTATAGTCTGTCTACTTCTCATTTCTTCCACTTAGGACCCTAAAAACGCGGAACCATTAAAAAGTCAGCGCACCTGAACTCAATCATGATTAGATGTCTTTATTTTTCCTATTTCTTTGTTTTTTTTGGTCTGGTTATGTTATGGTCTTATGAATGTTTGGAATATTTTGTTCAGATTTCTTGTTTGTGCATTATGATCAATGTCTACCATCAGCTATGGATTGCTTGTTCTTGAGCTTGCATAGGATCCCATCTTAAAGCATGTCTTATTGATTCATTCTCGTTTTGCTCTGAATAACATTAGATATTGGTCAAAACCTTGTTGCTCTAGTCAAAATGTCCCAAAACTAGAACAAAATAATAATTTAGTACCCTCTATTCATCAAAAAATGAAAAAAAAAAAAATGTATGAAAAGACAATTTTTTTTTTTCTAAAGCTCTAGTTTTTTTTTTAATTCAAGATCTATTTGTTTTCTGTTAAATACATTTACACTTTGTTTTGAAAGGAAAGTAAGGAAAGTATATTGACACGATGTTTCTTTCTACAATTATTTTCTCTCCTTATGTTTGGATATAACGAAGAAAAAAAAATTTTTTTTTCTTTGTTCAGAAATAGCAAAATGTTAGATGAAAGAAAATTTTATCATTGAAAATTGACAATTATGTTCTCATTTAATTTAAAATAATAAAATGTGCTTCTAGTTATTTTGAGCTATTTGGGTAATTTAATAAAAATAAGTGAAATTTTTATTTTTCTCCACCATTTTCTGTCTAAACTGAAGATATTTAAAACATGTGTATCCATATAAAAAATAAGTAAAATATTACATCCTTTAATATTTTCCTGCTTTTTCTCAAAGTAGGGAAAACACCTTTTCCTATATGGTTATTTTCATTCCTTAAAAAAAATATATAAAATACTCATTTAAGCAAATGCTAAGAGTTAAAAAATTTATCTAATTTTTTCAGTTAAAATCTAATCATATGTTAAGCAATCTTATTTTGAATCTGGAATTCAAAACAAATGTTCTAATTATTTATGGTATAACTGTTAATAAATAATTTCAGTAACTGTAATACTTTAGATTGGAGGAATTTACAGTTAGATTCAAAACTTTGATTTCCAGGTGCAGACAAGGCAATCTTACTTTTATAATTTTACTACCAGACTGAGCCACCAAATTTAACAGCCAACAAATACAGCTTGTCTAAAAGGTTTTGTTTTGCCCCATTTTGTGTCCTAGCACCTCAATTTATGCCCTTGAAACAAATGTGGGAAAGATTAGGAAGATCTGATTCGTTCTTTCTGTTAATATTTTACTGAATAATAAATAAATAGGAAATCATTTGAGGAAACTAAACCTAAAAAATAGAAATAAATTAATAATACAATAAAGGGTTTATCCCAAGGTGGGTGCTAAGATTGAGGAGTCCCACATGTGAAGGCCAGCCAAAGAGGTAGGTAAGAGTTTTTAGGACACACCCACGATTACGATTCTTCTTTAGTACCTAAGCACATGATATCCACGTGTTTGCTTTGCTGGATGTCACCACACGTTCTTCATTTTTGCCGATTCTCACCCAGTTAGTTAGGTATATAATTATAGAATTTTAATTTTAATTCTTTCCAGGTTACCAAAAAAAAAAAAAAAAAGAAAGAAAGAAACAGTTTCTCTCCAGATACATTTACTTATAATTTTATTTTCTATTTTTCTCCCTTTAAAGAATAGCTATGTGCTTGTGTGTACGTATTTGTAGAAGAAACTGGTTGGGATGGTGACCTTTGAAACCAATCAATGTGTTAAAACAACCTAACTGACAGTGATGATGAGTTCCATCTAACTGAAGCAACAAGCATTAATAATTAATGTATCTATCGCTAGTTATCTTTTTTCTTATATGATCTAATTGTTTTGGGGGGCAAATTTTTATCTTGAACATGCTTTTTACATTTCCTGTTCTAGGTTAATTGTAATCATAGTAATTGAATTTACCCCTAAATTTTAATTTCTGCTTATTTTGGTTTTGATTTTATTTTTAACTTATTAAAGTTTTATAAAGATTTAGCCAAATTTTGCGTGTAAAGGCTAGATATGGCAATTTAATTACTTATACTATTATTATTAGCTAAATCTTACTTGGTTAAGCCACTACTGAAATTTAATAATAATTACTTATTCGAACAAAGTGATTTAATGATTGTAATGGAATTGATAATGAATTTAATAATATGTATATAAGATTATCTGTTCAATATTTTGTTGAATTAATTTCTGAAAGTAATATGGATAAGCTTAGGTGGGCTGGGGCTCTGTGGAAAAATGGGAGAGCGAGAGAGGAAAAAAAGAAGGGAAAAAAAAAAGTCTTTTCTGTAGGAATAAAATCATAAAAAAGTTTCAACATCAAAGTGAGGCCAGAGTTGGACTAGGTGCTGGGACAGTCAGAAAGGGTGAAAAAGTAGGTGAAAATACACACACATAATTGCACAACTTGATATCTATCCCTTGACAGCAACTTCTATGCCCATGATCCTTAACCCTTACCATCCACTTGAATTTCATGATGAGAGAGAGAGAGAGAGAGAGAGAGAGAGATAAATGGTGGTGGTGGGTAACAAATAATCTTGGCAAGTTGGAGGGAGAGAAAACAAGAAAAAGGTGAATAAACCTTCCCATCCCTAACCCTACACTCTGTAATGTTGCCTAAACTTGCACCACAAGGTTGGGGTTAAAAAAAAACTAAAAAAGGAAAAGTGGAAGGTGAAGGAAGCCCACATACAACCAGAACCACACTCATATTTCTCTCTCTTTTTATTATTTTATCTTTTTTGGTTTCACTATTTTCCCTCTTTTTCTTTCATCATCTTTTCTTGAACCCAACCTCTTCCCAACTCTTCTAGAAGGAAAAATACCCTTTTGTTTCTTTTCTTTTCCTCTCTCTCTCTCTCTCTCTCTCTCTCTCTCATGCATGATAGTGTAGTGTACCAATAGAATAAAGAACCACAACTACCTCTATACATGGGCACAAGAATAACACTAGAATAGCCAAACCACTTGAGCTTATTTTTTCCCAAATGCCCACCACAACTAACTTACTTAAACAACATCAAATTAATCAACCCAAAACTTTTATCTCTATACCCAATATCAAGTAGTCTAAATTTGTTTCAATACTTATTAACTATCTAGAAACAATGTTAATTTGGGAATGGAAATTTAATTAAGTTGAGAAAATCTCACCGCCATATATTAAACTAAACTTAATTCGTAAAAATTCTAGATGCGACACACACACATGAATGGATGGTAACTTGCTAATCAAGAATTTCATTAGATAAAGCATAATATAGGCAGTCTAGTTGTATGAGGAGCTATAGAAGCAAGAGTGTTAGGTCACATAAAAGATATATAATATAATACATGAAGGTGGACCTTAATTTTTAACAGAGCCCACCCTAATTGTTGTTAGTTCCAACATAGTATATAATATACAAGCTCAATATGAATTCTGGTATATGCTGTCTGGTGATGAGTTGGAGAAGATTTTGAGAGATAACTAAAATGAAAATCAGTAAATAAATAAATAATTTATAATAAAAAATAAATAAAAGAAAGGGGCAAATATGTACAACAAGTCTTGCCTATACTTTAATATACCTTACTTTACACCTACCTGAAGGTTACCTATAGTTAATGTCCTTTTAACTTATTATATGATTGATGCTAATATCATCAAGAGAGAGGCCACCAGCCACTACTCTCAAACCTGTCTCACCAACTCACATCTAGAAGCATAATAGCTAAGAACCTCCCTCTCTCTCTCTCTCTCTTCTCTCTCTCTCTCTAAAAGAGTCAAAAGCCTATATAAAACCCCATTTCAATTCCTCTCAAGGGCCGGTCTTAATGTTGCAGCAAACTCCAAAAACAAAAAATCCTCCACTTTTACCCTAACAATCACTAATTAAACCACATCAAAAGAAAAACCCATTTGCCTTGTCTATAGTTTGATTGATTGGTATAATAATAATAACAATAGTAATAGCCTATTACTCGAAAAATGGGAAGGTCTCCTTGCTGTGAAAAAGCTCATACAAACAAAGGTGCATGGACTAAAGAAGAAGATGATCGCCTTATTGCTTATATTAGAGCTCATGGTGAAGGCTGCTGGCGTTCTCTTCCTAAAGCTGCTGGACTTCTTCGTTGCGGTAAAAGTTGCAGACTTCGTTGGATTAATTACTTAAGACCTGACCTTAAACGTGGTAATTTCACTGATGAAGAAGATGAACTCATTATCAAACTCCATAGCCTCCTTGGCAACAAGTAATTCTTTTTATAACTGCCCTAACCCGTCTTTTACTCACTTTCTTGCTTTCCTTAACTTTTCTTGTTGGACTAATGGTCTTTTTGTTTTTTGTTTAGATGGTCTCTTATTGCTGGACGATTACCGGGACGAACAGATAATGAGATAAAGAATTATTGGAATACACATATAAGACGTAAGCTTTTAAACAGAGGAATAGATCCTGCAACTCACCGGCCATTAAACGAGCCGGCGCAAGAAACAGTAGTTACAACCAACTCTAAATCAGCAACAGCTACAACAATATCTTTTTCTAGCGTTAAACAAGAAAAAGTTGATAGTAATACCAAAACTACTAATGTGAATGCTATTGTTTGTAAAGAAGAAGAAAACCCAATTCAAGAAAAGTGCCCAGACTTGAATCTTGATCTTAAAATCAGTCTACCTTATCAAAACCAAGCACCTGAACAGCCATTGAAGACTGGCGATGGAGGTCTTTGTTTTGCTTGCAGGTTGGGGTTACAAAACAGTAAAGATTGCAGTTGCCATATGGGTTTGGCTTCTAATATTGGTAGCAGTACTAGTGGAAGTAACAACTCTGGTTATGATTTCATGGGCATGAAAAGTGGTGTTTTGGATTATAGAAGCTTGGAAATGAAATAAGAAAAGAAATATTTTCTTGATCTAGTGTTTGTAGCAGGAAAAAGAAAACCAGAAAGGGATTGTTATTAGATTCAAATTAATCTCCCTAATTTTTCCCTTCTTTTTTCTATTTTTTTTTTTCTAGCTTGTATGATTATTAGTTCGTTAATAGATATAAATACAGTATATACTGCTAAAACAAATGATTATAATTTTGATAGATGTTTTCCACTAACTGAAGGATAATTTGTTTTCTCTTATAATTGTTCTTGTTATTTATTGATTTTTTTCTTCTTTTTTTTTTAAAAAAATTTTTCTAATTGGTTGGTTTCTGACCATCTTTTCCGGGAAAGTAGGGGTTTGTCAGGCTCTTTATCAGATCTCGAAAGGGTCATGTTATGGTTGTTGCTGTTGCTATGTTACCAGCAGCTAAAGATATAAAGTAAGTGAGTTGATTAATAATCTACGACTTGATGAGGAGCTAACTCTCTGCTTATAATTAGTAATATAATGATCTTTTCTTAAATTTCCAAGTGGAAATGATGAATTTAGTTTTTCTAGAAAATAAATTACATTTAAAGTCAAAATCTTACTCTTGTCTATTTATATGAGGTGATTAACTACACATTATTTTATTTAAAGAAAATATAATAAGTTATATTTTCTTTTTTACCTTATGTTATTAAGGTTCGTTTTCGACTATTTTTTTGTTTTCTTTTATTATTTTGGTAAATTATAGTTTTTTCGGATGGGTGAATTATGATTTGTTAAATTTCTTTCCTTTTTTTTTTTTTTTTTTTGTTAAATTCTTTCTTTTTTTTTTTTTTTTTTTGTTTATACCAAAATAGCAGCTTCTAAGTCATGAAACCCCACTGTTTAAATTATAAATAATAATTCATAGTGATAAAAGAGAGATTTCTTGGCTTACCCTTTTTTTTCTTCCAATTTTTAAATATTTATATACACACACGTATGTAATTTGTTTTTTCTTATATATAGATTCTTTTTTTGGGGTGTTCTTAGTGGAGAGATATTAGTACAAAAAAAAAAAAAAGAAAAAGAAAAAGAAATATTTCTCTATGTAAAAAAAAAAAAAAAAAGAAAAAGAAAAAAGAAAATTTTCTTATGTAGGAAATGGATAAGCTGCGAGAGGAGGAGAAACAAGGAGGAGAAGAGTGGTAGGTAACCTATCTCTTCCATTGCAATAAAAGCTGAAAAAAAAAAAAAAGATCTTAATTTATGTTAAAATGAAATAAAATAAAAAGCGTGAAGAAACTAACAACTCTCCGTAGTACCATCTTTCTACCAACCAAGCATTAATTATCTAAGCCATGACTCAACCAACCACACAAAACCCTATTAGATTTGCATCGCAATAAACACAAACTAGGTTTTTTCTAATTTCTTTTGTTCATCTTCTTCTAAATTTCACCACCCTCCTAGTCCTAGGATAGTTCCTACTTCTTCATAAGTGGTCCTCCCATGCAACATCAATTTTGCATACTGGTTCATTGGAGATATCAAAGTCAATCTATACTTGCCGTATTTTCACTCTCACCGTAAACCTAAAATCTAATTTTGTAGTTTCTGCTTTTTAGAGTTTTGATCGATAAAATTAAATATTTTAATAGATGTTAGCTATTTGAATACTTTCCGTAAAATACTAGAGATCTATTCAGCAAAATTAGCTGTTTTGACGGCTGTTAGCTGTTTTAATAGCGTTTAGGTGTTAACTCTTTGAGTAGCTTTTCATACAACGCTAAAAGCTATTCAAACAGCTAACAGCTAAATATTACATGAGTTAATTTTTCACAAATCATTATTATAATCTCTAAAAGTTAGTTGAAATGCTATATTACCGAACAATATTTTAAGTAGCGTTTAGCGGTTTGACCAGTCAAAAAGCTAAAAGTTACTTAAAAAAGCTAAACACAATTTAAAAAGTAAAAGTCAAATGCTACCTTAATATCTAAAAACTAATTTAAACTCTATGTTACCAAATACTATAAAAAATAGTTATAGCTTTTAGCGTTTTGACTAGTGAAAACGCTAAAAGCTACTTAAAGCTATTGACGAACACATCCATAATAGATGTGTTCTATTCTTAATTAAAAAAAAAAAAAGTGTGTTCTATTTTTATTTATACTTTTTACCTATTTGAATTTGATTTGATAAATTATAGTTGTATTAATATATCTTGTATCATAATATCTCCTGACAGGAAAAATTATCTTCTGAACAATTTGATTAAGATTATTGTTATATATAAATTAACAGAAATGTTATAAATGGAATTAAGTTTTGGGGTAACTTGTAAAAAATTACCTTCATTTGATTATTTAATGAATTTAGCTAGTGAAATTGACTTATGGTTGCCTAAGCTTAATTATAATAAAAGCATTTGGAATTGACCGTTTTAAGAATGAAATGTAGAAATAGTCTTAGAGTTCATAATTTGTGAAAGTGCCTTTTCCATATCATAACTCAAATGGACACGTAATTCCACTATGAGTAGGAAACAATTTTAACTAATTAAGAAATTAATTCTTAGAGAAGTACTATGCTGAATATGCTAATTGGAGACTATTTAATTAAAATCATTTTGAAAATAAATTTATTCATAAAATTTCTGAATTACAATACTCTTAAATAAAAGAGATGCAATCCAAATTGAAATTATTTGTCTAGACTCGATTCATATCTTCATCTACGGATTAAATCAATAAAAAATAATTTTTATTGAAGCGATGATATTTTAATTATTCATTGGTTAAAAAGGGACAAGTAAAAATAATTTTATACACACTAAGATATAATTTAGTGATAATTGCATAATAATAAATATAAATTCAAATCCTTCGATATTCAATATTCAAAAAAAAAAAAAGAAATTAAAAATTTTCATATTTTAATCGATTGGGTATACGGTAAAGATATGACTGCATCCAGTAAAATTTTACTTGTCAAGACTAAGGTCTCCTTATCTCATACTCATTTACCAAGATAATTTTAGGAAAAAAAAATGTGAAATCGAAATCACATAATATATACTTTTCATTTTTTTTAAAAAAAAAAAAAGAAAAAGAAAAAGGTCACTTTACCAATTATATATGATTTTTAATTTTTGAAGAGGAGGGTTTATGTAGGTTAAATAAGAGGTAAAAGGCCAATGAAATTGGTGGGGTTCAAAATGTTGACTTGATTAGCAAATATCAATATTAAAAATTGAATTAGTTAAGAATTAGTTCTAGAAACTTTGTTAGGTAACAATGTACAATGTTCATCAAATCAAAGGCAAAAGGATAAGTTATTTAATGTTTCTATCAAAACGCTACCTCACCTACACTTCATTTTGTATATATATATATACAAGAAGAGTGTGCATCAAGTGGAGCCACCAAACAATTTAACAACTCAAATTAAAAATATCAACTATTCTCCACTTGGAGTCTCTAATTAAATTCTTCTTTCATCTCATTTTTATTATTTGGTAAGATAAAAAAAAAAAATGATCCTTTCATTTCAAGTATGTACATTTAGGTTAAAATTAAAATTAAATCCTTCTATTCATATTTAAAAAAAAAAAAAAAGAAAAACCCTACTAAAATTAATTATTTCTATATTATGTGAAAATGACCATAACATTAATTATATTAGCACTTTCCGTCATTTCCTTTTATTATTGGTTAGATAAAAAACATATAACTTTAGAGGGACGATATACTTTTTTAAGAATATAATAACTTTATAAAAATATGTTATAACTTCTCTTCTGTTCAAGCTCAAATTTGAAAAAAAAAAAGTTAACATAGGACGAAACAATATAAAATATTTGAAAAGTATTTACATTTGAAATTATGTTTAAGAAAACAATATAAATATCCAACCATAATTGACTTAATGATTCAAATAGCTTAAATTAAAATTTTGAACGTCAATTTAGAAGTGATGTTAATTATAGATTTCGAGGTTAAAATTTATTAGATTTTAATTATCTTAGAAAGCCTTTTAATTTACTAATTAGGACATACACCTTTAAAATTATTTAAAGAGTAAATTTAATTTTAGTGAAAAAAATAAAAACTTATAGTAAAATATAGGTATTCTATAGCATGTTAGAGTTAAAATTTTATATAAACAAAAATATATAATGAACCCAACCAACTTTAACTATGACAAGTTGAAAGTTGAAACCCTAATTTTTGATGACATGATTTTTTATTCAACGTGTGCATTATTGAGAGATGAAGACCAACCCTCCAAATGGCAAATTGGAAGCATGATTTCAAAGTCATATCACTTAAAAAGGGTTGGGGTCCTTTGTCTCATACATATTTTGGCTTGCTTCATGAACCACCGTATGATGATGTTTTGTTTTTTTCATCACTTAATATTTACAAGGAAGAGTATTACTATCTGAACTAGATAGAAAATACATATACATTAAAGTTCAATAAAGGCAGTCCAACCTCTTTTAGAGGGAGGAAAATTGAATCTATGACCCATTGGTCATGGGTCCTCCACTTTAGCTATTAGGCTAAGGCTTCATCGCCACCATCATACATTGATTGAAAAACAATAATAATAACTATATAATAAAATAATTATTTACCATTTGAATAAGTTATCAACCTAGATATAAAAAAAATTAATTTTATTGAAATGGCAAACCAAATGATAATTGTTGACAAGAAAGACCAAAACAAATATGGGTTTAATAGATTTAGTACCTAAAGAAAATGGGGGGACAAAGATGACTAAGAGCAAAACGACACATATGAGGAGAGTAGTAGCTACTTTGAAACAAAGATCCAAAAAAATAGCCAATGGCTATATGATTTCTCTAGTGGAAAGGGCGGCCACTTTTCAACTATTCACCTCCTTTCTTTCTTTCTTTCTTTTTTATTTAACAATTTTTTATTTCTCTTTTTCTAAGGTGTTAGGTAGAGACATTAGAAGCTTCCATTTCCGTGGGATATTTTTTCTGCTTTTTCCCAAAAGAAAAACTATTAAACAAGGTTTTGAGTTTATAATTATTAATAATTTATTTGCTTCCTTCTCTGTCAATAGTGTAATTATTGTCCTACCTTAATTGTTTGTTTAGAGTGCAACTTCTACCAACATCACATGCATGACCTTTGGAGGGTCCCTCCGAGTTTCCATCTGGATCCCTTCCTTTCCAAAAATGACCCTCAAAATCTTTGAATTATTAAGATAATAATTGACATCATGAAAGTGCAATCTACTTTTTAGGTGGAAAGTGGAAAATTACATTTTCCAAAATCTTTCGATGCCAATATGTATAGATATCATGTCCTACATGTATCTAAACTCATCTAATACATGACAATTATTTCTAATCTTATATCAACGTCGGTTTGACCGATATGATTTAGTTGATCATTTCATCTATACGGCGAGTGGAAGTTTCGAGTTCGAGTCATTTTGATTATAATATTTTTATCAATTTGATGAGTTCAATAGAGGACTAGCCATGTTGTATAACTCGCAGTATTATTTATATCCGTTAATCCTTTTTAATGAATAAAAAAAAAAATTACACCCCCATTTGTGTTTTAGTATCCAAAGCATTTTTAAGAGGAAGAGATGCTAAACATGCAACTGATTTGGTTAAAATTTTCAATTATTTGCAATCTATTATATTTTATCATCACATCAAGACAAAGTAATTGAATTCATAAACTAAAATACCTTGCTAATGCTAATTTTGATACTTTATATATGTGAAAATCCATAAATTGAAATGGAAAATATAGAATAGAAACTCAAATTCAAAGAAAATAAATATTCTTTACTCCTTTACAGAAGTAGGTGTACCCTAAATTAGTTGTTAATTAGAATGAGTAGGGTAAGTAGAAGCACTAAAGTTGATGAAATCAATTTGGTGTCCTTACCTTATAAAGAAAAAAGAAAATTGGTGACATCAATGTTATTGACTATATAAAATATTATTTTGAATAATATTTTTTTTATAAAAGAGTATACATGTTAAATGGAAAGAGGATGGCATAAGTGTAAAAAGACAGGAGTTGAGGAGGCAAATATTTAAAGGCAAAAAATGTCTATATCCTACACGTTACCAAATCCGCTCTTTTAGGGCGGCAGTTGGCAGCCATCTGACGTAAGCTCATGTGCGTGGTTGCGGCGGTGGCTCCCACCTCCTGTCACTTTCACTTCAACCTCTGTTTTACTTTAAAATACAAACCCCGCTCTTTCTTATCCATCTCTCCTCTCCTCAAACACGCATATTCTCTATCTCAAAAATAAAATGTGAGCCTTGATTTCCAGGAAAAAAAAAAATATTTTTAAGAATATCATAAAAATAACATTTTTTTTAACTGTCAACTTTCTTTTTTTTTTTTTTTTTAGTTATAGTATAAACATTAATTAAAAAATATTTACTACCAAAATTATAAAATTAAAAAATTTATTGTTAAAATATCAAGAAAAATGTATAAAAATAATAAGTTTTATATGTGGTGGCTAGCCAATGGAGTTAACTGTTTCCATTACTAATTAGTGGGTTAACGAGGTTCTGATGGTAAAATAACCGTTTTGGTAGCTTTGGTAGCTGTTAGTTGTTTTAATAGTATTTAGCTATTTGAGTAGTTTTTTATAAAATGATAAAAGCTAAATGTTATATGGATTAACTTTTATTAAAAACTACTTTAATTTCTAAAATTAATTCAAGTGTTATATTATCGAACAGTATAAAAAGTAGCATTTAATATTTTAACCGATTAAAATACTAAAAACTATTTAAAAAGCTATTGCTGAATATAGCATAAAACGTGTGTTTATAATATTATATTAAGTTTATTAATATCATATTTTACATTTTTGAAAAGAAAAATTATTTTTTAATGACTTAATTGATTATAAAAACTTTTTCTGCTAATTAATTTTTAAATCGTAAATTATTTAATAAATTATTTTTGGAACATAATGGATGCGTAGTTTTTAATATTCACTTATTTTAATTAGTAAGATTTTTTAAATATTCTTTTCCCATTTTTTATTACTTTGGGGTTATGCAAAATTAGTTGTTAGTAACGTTTAACTATTGACTGTTTAAATAGATTTTCATAGAACGTTAAATGTTAAACGTTAAATGAATGAATTTCTTATAAAACGTTACATTAACTCCTAAAAGCTAGTTCAAACGTTATATTATCGAACACTATAAAAAATAATATTTAGCATTTTAACTAAAAATTACTTAAAAAGCGATTGCATAACACTAACTTTATATAGATGTTAGTTTTTCTATTGAAATTAAAAAGAAAAGTAAAAAGTTTCATTTCATTTTTTCAATTTTTTTCTATTAAAAGTTTCATTCCTTTCGGACCATAATGGGACAATACAATGCAAAACTAATTCATTTTATCATCCTACTTTTAAATTAAAAAAAAATAAATACATAAAGAAATTTTATAATGAGTGTCCTTTAAAAATTAATTATCTTATTTTACTTGGATAATTTAAGTTTTTCTTGAACATTATGATTTGAATAAAACAAAAACAAATAATTATCTTATTAACTCATGTTTCAAGTACACTTACGAAAGTACCCTTCAAAAAAAAAAAAAAAAAAAAAAAAAATTTATCTTATTACTCATGTTTCCAAGTACACTTAACGAAGTTACCTTCAAAAAAAAAAAAAAAAAAAAAGCATACTAATGAAAGTGCATGGGGTTTAATGGATTTTATTCATCAAGTGTAAGTAAGCCTGTCTTTTTAGTTATATAAATTAACATATTAGATAATTAAAAAAAATTTTAAAAAATATTAATATTTTTTTTTTCCGTGTATAATCAGAAATACCTCATTCAAAATTTTAGATATGAGCATGTCTAAAATTGTCATAATTTTGTAGAAAAACTGTCTCATATCTTTAATCCATATATGTTAAGAAAAGGTATACTTATTAAATATCAAGTTTTTAAAACAATTTTATTTTATATTATGGCACAAAACGTAGGTTAATTATCCTCTTAATCAATTTATTTAAACAAAATAGAACGAAAACATGTATAAATCTAATATAATATAATTGATCTCAAAGCAACTAATCTAGGAAGAAATTATTTTTATTGACAAATTTGTAATGATGGTCTTTCTTTTACTAATTAAACATAAAAACTATTAAAAATAAATAAATTTTTAGTTTAAAAAATCGTAAATTCAGAGAAGATGTAGATAAAATTATTTTTATCAAATTAGAGACATAGAATTATATATCAATATGAAAAATTCAAACAATTAAGGAAGCATAAATATTCAGTAGTGGAAGTCAATTGGAAAGCAGAGAGGTCCATCTTTACAAATTCAACACCATAATGTCATTATCTCCTAAAACGTGAAGGTTAGCACTCAAAGTGTTGATTAATTTATGAATAGCACCTACCCAAATTATTTAATAATCTTAATTAATAATTAGATTATGATAATATTTTATAGGCACCACTACCCCAAAATTATTTTAATAATCCTTAATTTAATAATTTTAGATCTTATAGAGATAATATTTTAATATATATAATATATAAATCATAATATATATACTTATATATAACCTAAAAATTTTAATTGAGCCTAGCATAATTCATGAATACATGCATTGCAACTAAATTATGAACAAAAAGGCAATTATATATAGGGCAATTGAAGAAAATTTTTGGACATAAGAAAACATGTAATCAACATGTCTGGGGCACTAAAGATTTGTGCAAAATAGAGAATAGAGTCTGTTTTTAATATCCTAATATGATTACAAGATAACAACCATAACGCATACTTTCGAAAAAAATCTAAACCTATTAAAATACACTAAATAATATAAAATTTTAATTGGCATGCATATGTCATTGATACATGCATGCAACAAAATGAAGAAAGGCAATTATATATACAATGAAGAAAATTTTGACATAAGAAAAGGTAATCAACATGTTGCAAAGATGTGCAAAATAGAGAATAGAGTCTGTTTTAATATCATATGATAAAACACCTAAACGCAATTCGAAAATCTAAGCTATTAAAAACTCACCTATAAGGTTAATAAACAATAATAAAATAATATAATTACTGCTATTTTAAATTTCTAAATATGTCATCTAAAAAAAAAAAAAAAGAGTCAAAAGCTCTAACGAAATAGTACTAATATTTAATTAAATTCATTACAAAAATGCTCATTTTGGTACTATAGAGAATACAGTTTGTTGGTAATTCAAGCATTGTCAAATGAAATCCAGGATGTCTCTTATTTAGGATCTATCGTTCATGATTGTAAGCTCTTTCTTCAGAGATTATTACTTCATTGTCTTTTGTTTTTATTAGGCGATCAACGAACTAAGTAGTTGACGTGCTTGCTCGGGTTTCCGATGTTGCAACTGATCCGATGAAGTGGTCTATAAACTACCCATTTATCATTCATGATGTACTTATGATTGACATTAATAATACTTTAAGTCATCTTTCCAGTAAAAAAAAAAAAAAGTATTTAAGTAAATTTATTGAGCAATTAAATTTTGCATCTAAATGCATTATGAATAATATATCTTTTGACAAAGGGATAGTGATGGAGTCATTCTACCTAAAGAAGAAATTGCATCATGTGCATTAAAGCCAATTAGGTTAATTGTCATGAAACCATATAAAGCCATTTTAATAATGGCACAATTCATAATACTATGCAAAAAAAAAAAAAAAATCTCTTGGGGACATTTTTGGTATTATGCAAATAATGAAAATATAATCAACTTTGGATCATAAAATTTATATGCATAGAATGGCGAATTTCAATGCATTGATTTTGCAATCAGATGAATTAAAAAAACAATCTTATGTTGGTTATAATTTGGTACATTTATTTACTTTTGTTACAATGTTTAATAATGATTTTCCAAATGATACTCCACAATAAGGTATTTTTATTTGTGTACCTTTTTCTTTGAAGCATCCCTATAAGTTCTAATTTTTTATTTTTTAGAAAAAAAAGTAGAAATTTCATTAAAAAAAAGAAATATAATATAAATATGAAATAAATATATAAATAAACAAGTTTCTATATATATTTTTCATTAAAAGTCCAACTTTAAACCACTTGTAATAAAGAAAAAAAATGAATTTAATTTGAAAGATATAATTGAGTTGACAAAGCAATAAATTTGTATTATAATAATAAACACACTTCACTTCACCACGATTTATAATCATTATATAATTTCATGATCTTTTAAGAAATCCGATTTGATAATCTTCAAAATTCTTTCGTCTCATCCGTTGTAGAGAATCAATTTGCATTATTATCCAAATAACGATTAATGTAGGCAAAGCCATCAGAAAAGTAGCTACAGTAACCTAAAAAAAATTAATCAAAACTTAAGATTTATCAAAACAATTAGAATTGAGAATATATACACATAATCTATTAAAACAAATAAATCGATCCCGACGTTTGCTTGAAATCTATATCAAAAGATATAAATTTGAGAATTATTAAAAAAAAAACACAAAAATAAAATTAGAAAGAGAGGAGGTGATCACTAATAAGTATTACTGGTGGCGGTCTCAAAAAAGAAAAAAAATTATAATTGTTTATTTTGAATAATAATAATTAAGTGACATGTAATATATTTTGAAATATATAATCTTAGAAAAAAATTACAATTTAAATTATTTTGAAAATGGTGAGATTTTTATAGACATAGAGAAAAAGAAAAAGAAAGTGAAAAGTAGTGCATTGTTATTTTTTTTTTCTTATAATATAATTTCTATAACCATTGATGGAATGAAGAGGAATATAAGTAATTATATTCTAAAATAAAAGTATATAAAATTTTAAAAAATCATTAATTTACATGGTTTTAGAATTAATAAATTTACATAAATAGGATAATTTAGCACGAATTGCTTTCTTTTAACTTAGTAGGTAAGAGAAATTACTAGAGAAAAAAAAAAAAAATTGGACCAGAAATTATCTAATAACTATTAAAATAAAAAATTGAGTGCAATGAAAAAGTTGATTTACAAAACTTCACAAAGCTTTCACTGTTTACAGGCTATTATGGGTTTGTTAGAGACCACTCTGGTTTCTTGATTGGGCACTCCAATTTCTCTTATATCGGGGGAAAAAACAAACAGAAATGAAAATGGCAGAAAATAATAACGTGATGGTGCACAGAGCGCACCTGGGCGCAAGTTAGCAAAAGAATAGTTGGTAGGAAAAGTTAAGAAAGTTTGGTACGACGTATGTGTGTGAATAATAATTAGGGTGGGGAAGATATAAGTTTTGTAGGAATTTTAAAAAATTTAAACTTAAATTTAAATTTAAATAATAATAAAAAATGTATGGGCTAGGGTAAGAGATATTGTTATTGTGTGGATGAGATGTATGCAAGTTCATGTGGGTTAGGTGGTGGTGGTGGTGGTGGTGGATTATATGTGAATGTGATTGATCACAAAGTCTCTACACACTGCATCAGTCAACTTGTGTGTCTTTTTCACTAGACTTGACATTCTCTAATTTTCCTTAAAAAATAAAAGAAATAATTACATAATAATGAAATGGACCGTATCCTATCTTCTCTTCTCTTCTCTTCTTCTAAATTAGCATTAATCCCCCTACCTGCCCAACATCTCCTAACATTATCATATGCATCCCATTGCACACACACATGCATGCATTATTCAATTTTTATTTTATTATTATAGTTTGATATTTTCTTTGTTTATAATAAGATTATTTTTGTTTACTTTAATTAATTTGTCTATTCTTTAAAGATAAAAAATAAATAAATTAGGTTCATTCAATGTTTTTCCCCTTTTTAATTTTCTTTCAATTGCAATTTCTCCAATACCAAAAACAATTTCAAGTGGATGCTCATCACTATTTTAAAGTTGAGGAAATATATGTCAATTTGGAGTTAGACAAGTCATGTCACGTGCTTGGAAATTATTGCCAGAGGGGGGTCAAAAAACTATGTTTTTTTTTTTTCTTTCCTTATAATTTTGTGAATTTGAGTGTGCATCAAGAAAGTCTTATACTCTATATCATATGTAAATAAGACGTGATTTGATTGGTCGTTTGATTTATATGAGGATATAGAGGTTTCAAGTACGAATCCTCTATATCACAAGAATTTTTATCGATTTGGTAAGTATAAGAGAGGACTAATATATTGTGTACAGGCCGCAGTGTTAATTCAGTCCATTAAACCTCCTAATCAATAAAAAAAAAAAAAAAAAAAAAAAAAAAACAAAAAAAAGTAGAAGAAGAAGAGTCCTACAATGGAAAAAAAAAAAAAAAAAAAAAAGTAGAAGAAGAAGAGTCTTACAATGGAAAAGATAAAAGAAGGGAGAACCCATCAATCAATTTAGGTTGGTCAAGTCTTCTCTAAACCTAGAAGAAGTTTCAATCTTCTACTATCCTACGATTAGTCAAGAAAACAAAATCAAGTAATTACTGAGTTAAACCAATCTTACTAAAGCTCTAATACTATAATAGTAGCCAATAAGAGTGGGAAAAGAATTGAAAAATCAAATCAAAATTGAATTTTGAAACTTTACAGAAAAATTGGTTGAATAAATTGATCTTTAGTTCAATATTTTATATTTACAAGATTAATTAAAATACAAAAAATAAAAATAAAAAGTTGATATAATAAATATCTTGTAATAGAAACTTTAGTGATTGAACATTTATATTGATTATGACATAACAATATTAAAGAATTCCTACCCTCGCATACATACCCATTACCCTCCACCATTAATTTAAGAAGAAAATAATTTAAAAAATGGTCCCTTTGGGTGGGAAATAGTCTATTTATGAATGATCTTTTTGAATCTATGAATTGATGCATATTAGAATCCTATTGGCTCATGCTGGTCTATAAGCAGACCTTAATAGAAATTTCATGTCCAAACACAGTAAAGCAATATAGACTTTGTGCTTTCGCTTCTCAAGTTGGGACAGAAACCCATATATACGGGAAAAGGATGTCATTTGGTAAATAATGTTGCTTTGGACTTTTTGGACTCCTTAGTAACTTACGGCGTATATTCTAACGTCTCCATTTACTTAAAAGACTTTATGGTTGCTTGGTAGATTTTTAATGTAGAAGAATGAAAACTTATCACCTGCTCATCCAGAGTTTGTCTTTGACATTTGAACTATCGAAGCAAATATACACAAGTTACGTTTTTCAATGATTGGATTGGACATAATATACTAGTCGTGTCATTGACTCTAGCTATACTTTAATTGTGTATTATTGAATATTTAGAAGAAAGTAATTTCCAATGGCAAGGACAGGAGTTGTGGGAAATTCAAGCTTGTCTCAGGCAAATTCTAAAGCAGAAAAGTACCAAATTCATAGTTTCCACTCTAATGACACAACTAGTAAACCTTGTTGAATTTGCCTTTGAAAATTTGAAGGACATGTTTTTTAACAGTGTTATATGTATCACTTCCATGGCGGAAACTGGATATCGAAGTCAAATACAGGGTAAAAGAGCCTCTAATGATGACTGAGGTTTGATTTACAATCGGAAATCAAATATTATGGAACTATCGGATTTTTAAACTAGAATCAAGGTTCAACCCTTGGTTAGAACTGAAGGTTTGACTCCAATTCCGAGAAAACAAAAAGAGGAAGATTAGTCCTAAAAACTAGTTGGAATCAAAATGACTGAAACATGGTTAAGGGTGTGCGTTGATCAATTCAATCTAAATTTTATGAAAACCAGAACAGAAATTCTTTGGAAATAAAATCGAACTGAAACCAAATTAGAGAATTACCAAACTATTTTTATTTCATGCGGTGCATATTCTTAGGGTTACAGGTCTAAAAAGACGGTTTCAGAGAAGCTCTCTCTCTCTCTCTCTCTCTCTCTCTCTCTCTCTCTCTTTCATGCGGTGCAATATTCTAGGGTTACAGGTCTAAAGACGGTTTATCAGAGAAAGCTCTCTCTCTCTCTCTTCTCTCTCTCTCTCCTCTCTCTCTCTCATATATATATATAATATATATCATAAATAATATATATAATACGAACCGAAAATATAAAGTAACCAAAACAAACCGAAGCTCCAAATTGAAAAATCAGTTCTTTGAAAACAGCAATTTTCTTCCAGCGTTGGAAAATTTATCCTGATACAAATCAACATACCCACCATGTTTTTCTTTTCAATGTGGCATTAGGTAATTCTCTAATAACACTGATATATATATATATAATAACGAACCGAAAATATAAATCACCAAACCAAACCGAGCCTCCAAATTGAAATCAGTTGAACAGAATTTTTCCGCGTTGAAATTTATCCTGATACCAACAACATACCCCACCCATGTTTTCTTTTCATGTGCATTAGGTATTCTCTATACACTGACAAGAAATCTCACCGCTCATATTTCCATACACAAAAAGCATCAAATGAAGTCCACAATCCAACTTTCTCACCTAATAAATTTAGTAGAAACCTAGTTTCAGAAGAAATGTAAAAAATTTCCAAATAGAATATGCCTAGAATCCAATACCTCCATGTTTTAATAATCAACCTAATCTTCAACTTTCAGACTCGTGATAGTAGAGGAACCTTCTATAGGTAAGATGAACCTTCAGTGTTCCTTTGCCTGTGAGTTCTGAAGTTGGTAACTGTCATAAACAGAAATCAAGAATTATCCACTAAAGAAAAGTTGCAAATTAACCGACCATTTCCGTAAGGCAAACACCAATATTAGGGAGGAACGCAAAACAGGGTGGAGTCCTCAAATGAGATGTTGCTTTAGCAAAGAAATTAATATCAAACATAACAAAGTGATGCAGTATAGAGAAACTAATCACTCAGTACAAGATAATAGATGGAAACTACAATAAATCTAGGTTTCCTTTGGAGGAGCCTTCTTTGCTGCCTCTGCTGCTGCTTTCTCTGCTTCAATCTCAGCGACAATAGCATCAATTTCTGCTTCTTCAAGCTGCCGCAGGCCGTGCTCTTTTGTCATCACGGCAATTTCTATGTTCTTTCCTCCACTCTCAACAACCTTATAGTAAACAAACCAAAATCATAAGATGATGTAGCTAGAAAAATGCAGACAATTTTTTTTTTTTTTTTTTTACTCTGGCAATTTTCTTGCAATTATAGACAAGCTTAAAATTGCAAAACTTTTGCATAGTACACACATGACACAACTGGTAGATGGATTCTCATACATGCTCAGTAAGCACAACATCACAAGAACTAAAGCACTATTATGGTAACCGAACTTGTTTAACATAGAAAAGCACATATGCACATAAATCATTCCTATATAGTTCATGAATCTTAACAATTACAAGGGCAAAACGATGCATCAAAGAAGTTAGAACAACTATCCTCATAGTTAAAGAGTCAATAAAACAATGCACATAATAAAGCTTCAATGTGCTCAACAAACTTGTTTATTCAAATGCAGAAAAAGCATAAATGCACATAGAATATTCACACATGGGTCATCAACTGAACCATCATTTAATTCATTTATCCTATGTTTGGAAAGGATGAAAATGGAGGGACAGAAAGCAAATGGGAAAATATTGTCATTTTTCTTGATAGGAAGAGAGGGGAAAGGGGAAAGTGGAAATAGTGGAGGAAATTACTTCATTGCTCACTGAGCTTTACCACCCCAGTGACATGTAAAAGAGCTGATAATAAATAAAATCACCTCATGTTAAACTACCATTTCAAAAGGGGTACATGTTGTGGTTTGAATTAAATAAAAAATTATTATTATTGGTTTCTTTCTCACTTTCTCTGCCCACCCAAACAAAAAAAGACAATCTCGGACATTAGATTCTCCCACCATTTCTTTTCACCTCTTGCTTCTTTGCCAAACAAAAATTTCCCATCAGTCAAAGTTAAATCCCTACCGACCAGACTTCCAGAGATACTACTAGTCTTTAACTGCTAGAATGCATTTTTAAAAATATCCAAACAGATTCTATTCCAATCAGTGATGGATGAGCCAAACATACTTGTCAGCAGTTCAAAAAGGAAACACAGCATGGGTTTTATCCATCAATGAACTAAAAGCTACCAAACTCTTTTAGAATATTTTCTCCTCCTCCCTTCTCTTTTTACTCCTCCCCCCAGCCAAAAAAGAAAAGGAAGTTTTCCCTTTCCATCCTTCATTTCAGGCAATGTCATCCCGTGGGAATGATAAATATGCTCAACTAAACTAGCTCAAATCCGTTGATTGGAAAACACAAGAAACCTCCCCAGTTGTGCGTTGAATTTAGGTTAATTGCATTGCCAGTGCGGTCTGTTGCAATTTCAGCAAGCAAATAAGTACTTTGACTTAGAAGACCTGGACTAAGGTTTGTCTAGAAAATGAGCTCTGCTACATAATAAGAGAATGATAAAACTCAATCCAAATGGGAAAATTATACTCCCTCCGTCCCAAAATGTTTGTCCATGTTTCTATTTCTGGATGTCTCAAAATGTTTGTCCACTTGACTTAAGAGATATTTACTTTTCCTTTATACCCCTCATTATAAATGGTTTTAAGTTCTAGGAATAACCCTTTTTTTTTTTTTTTAAAGAGGACAATTTTGGAAAAATATGGATATTCTGTATGATGTGACACTATAATTAATGTGTTTCTTAAACTTTGTGCAAAAGCCAACAGGATAAATATTTTGAGCGGAGGGAGTATATTCATATGGTTCATCTTAGCCACAGATCAAGTAATTAATGAGAGGCAGCAAAATTTTGTTAGTCATGGAAATGATACATATACTGAACTAAAGTATCTTGAATTCATGGAGAATAAATAGACCTTCCAATTATTTGACATAAAACAATGTTCCAATATATCCTAGTATAGATTAGAGTAATTAGATATTGATTACCATTTGTCTCTGTCACTTTAAATATTAGCACTTAGCCAAAGAAGGTTGACATCAGAAAACCTGGTTTGTAGCTTGAGTACTGCCACACAGATAATATTTTATGCTACAGTAGCTCTATTCTTAAAAAGTTCGTCCAATCTGTTTGTTTGTTTCTTCTTTTTTTTAAACCATAATTCATTTTAGCCAAAGGTTCCCAACAACCTGGCAATGGCAATACACCAGCTGCTTGAAGTTCCACAAGTACATTACTGCCTCAGGAGATCACAGAAGTTCAACAAACGTACACTAGTTTACAGAGAGCAAGTAGACAAAAGATAATGGGATGTTCAACATCCCAATCTTAGATGATCTAAAGTAACAGGGCACACATGGCTAAATATGCTGCACTGGCACATGCTTATATTAGTTTATATAGAATAAAAAAGCATAAGTTTGTTTTTTTAAAAACAAAAAATTTGGTTTGGTAAGCTGTCAAGGCACCAGGAACCCACCTTAATGAATCAGACCCATTAAGTGATTGTATCAATGAAATTAAACAATATGATGATGAATGATATACATCAAATCAAAGATGAATATGCAGAGTATGCACAAAAAGAAAAAAAAAGCCTCTGCCTACCGAACCAACTGGACTGTAAGAAGGAGCCACATCAGGCAGGGAAGGGGAGAAGAAAGAGATGAAGTAAGGACTGAATCATCACAAACAGATGGCAAGCGCATAGGAACACTCGGCAAAGATATCAAAATTTGAACACGTAGGAGAGTAGTAAAAAGCCAGTGTTGTGATATCTAAATGCTACTCCTTACCCAAAAGGGGAGCTAGTGCCATGAACTAAAACTAATAAACAACATTCCACCTTTTTTTTTTTCAATCTTTCTTTAGAAATAGAAGTATGTCCATAGAAATGAACTAACGCGGATAAATCAAAAGATGAGATATAAAAGACAAACAACTGTAGCTACCATATAAGTAAATGAGGTAGTAAAGCCATGGCTAAACCAGTATGACAGTGTCGTTCATAGTGAACTAAGTCAGTGATCAACAAAGGCAAGGAGAAAAGGATCAAAGAAAAAAAAAATACAGACAGAGCACCATATCTTATATAACTTTTCGAAATGTTAGTTACACCTCCATTCATATTTCTGTCCAAGTCAGACCCATTAAGTGATTGTATCAATGAAATTAAACAATATGATGATGAATGATATACATCAAATCAAAGATGAATATGCAGAGTATGCACAAAAAGAAAAAAAAAAAAGCCTCTGCCTACCGAACCAACTGGACTGTAAGAAGGAGCCACATCAGGCAGGGAAGGGAGAAGAAAGAGATGAAGTAAGGACTGAATCATCACAAACAGATGGCAAGCGCATAGGAACACTCGGCAAAGATATCAAAATTTGAACAGAAGCCAACATCAGGCAGGGAAAAAAAAAAAGCCTCTGCCTACCGAACCAACTGGACTGTAAGAAGGAGCCACATCAGGCAGGGAAGGGAGAAGAAAGAGATGAAGTAAGGACTGAATCATCACAAACAGATGGCAAGCGCATAGGAACACTCGGCAAAGATATCAAAATTTGAACATGTAGGAGAGTAGTAAAAAGCCAGTGTTGTGATATATAAATGCTACTCCTTACCCACAAGGGGAGCTAGTGCCATGAACTAAAACTAATAAACACCATTCCACCTTTTTTTTTTTTTTCCAATCTTTCTTTAGAAATAGAAGTATGTCCATAGAAATGAACTAACGTGGATAAATCAAAAGATGAGATATAAATGATAAACAACTGTAGCTACCATATAAGTAAATGAGGTAGTAAAGCCATGGCTAAACCAGTATGACAGTGTCGTTCATAGTGAACTAAGTCAGTGATCAACAAAGGCAAGGAGAAAAGGATCAAAGAAAAAAAAAAAAAAAACACAAAGAGCACCATAATTTATATAACTTTTGGAAATGTTAGTTACACCTCCATTCATATTTCTGTCCAAGTTGAACACCAGTTTGGAAAGTGTATATGATAGCACCAAGAAACAATTCTTTTAGTCATGAACAATCAAATCAAATATGATTGATTTCATAGATCAACTAAGTATGATCTAAGAATTTTATTAGGCATTATATCATATCTGTTAACAACAGGTGCAGCACACAGAATGCAGCTTCAGTGCAAAGAGGTGCAATTTTAATCAACATATGACAGATCAAGCAATTCGTCATGTACACATTCAGCACAAGTAGATGGTCAAAAGGAGCAACTTACTTCAAGCAAAGCACGAATTGCTAACTTCACAGTTTCTTGCCCAGCAGTTTCTTTATAGTTCTTCTCCAGAAACTCTCGCATTGAATTTGAGTTTCTCCCAGTAGCATTGGCTTTCCATGCTGAAAATGCTCCTGATGGATCTGTCTGATAAAGAGATGGAACACCTGTATAGGGATCAAAACCAACAATCAAGGTTGAAAGACCAAATGGTCTCACACCACCGCTTTGTGTGTACTTCTGTTGCAGACCAGCAATGTAACGTGTTATATATTCAACAGTTACAGGATCCTCAACAGTCAGTCTATGGCTCTGACATTCAATGCGAGCCCTATTCACCAAAACACGTGCATCTGCTTTTAATCCGGCACATACTAGTGCTACGTGATCATCCAAGGAAACAATCTTCCTCACCGTTCTGCAAACAAAAAAGGCCAACAAGATGGTGAACTGAATTGATAAGGATACATATCAAATACACATGGGTTTCCCAAAGTGATCTAAATTTTAACATAGATATCATCATATAAGAAATCGTAAGCCACCTCAAGCAAGATGGAGTCTGCCTAACAAACAATAGCAACAACAATGACAATGGCACATGGTTTAGAATACAAAAATGCAAAAGGATATAACACGACATGAACAAAAGGGCCAAAAATTTGAGAATGTTACCTTAAAAAGAGAAACATGTAAAGGACAAAAAAGCAACTATAATTCAAGGAAGCAGGAAAGGACTTATTCCTGATCTTGTTTCAAACAAATTGCAATAAGGTCACGTTCAACCCTCTCTCTCTCTCTTAAAAATTGGGAATGGAAAGCAATGCTTTGAATAAAATTTCATATTCTTGTTTGATTCATAAGGAATTCAGATTTTTAATGATATGTTTATATTTGATATCTCGACTTTGTCCTCAAATTATCAATTTTTAAGTATAGTCCCTAACATAACCATTAAATTCTACTTGGGTATTTACATAATAAATTTGGAATAGGAATATTTATAATTACAAATCTATTACCTAGACAAACCAAAGATGCTCTTCCGCGAATGGGCATACTTTGAAAATTTGCAACCAATTCAATCTCTTTTTCCATGCAAGAAAATGACTGCAAAACAATAATAGATGCACAATGCACCTAAAATCCTTTCGCTCTCTATCAATTATCAAAATTTTTACATCTTTATCAGATAGTTTACTCATCCAAAATAACAAATAATAATGAAAAAAGAACCATCAATTCAACATTCAATCTAAAAAACCTCAAACTCGCAAGTACCCTAAATATAAAATTATCTTAAACTTGCATGTCTATGTAAAATATTACCTAGCATCTTGAAGTTTGGCGGTCGATTTCTTCTCGACACCGAGAACGACGACGTCAGTACCGCGAACACCAACGGCAGCGTTTCCTTTGCGAACGGCTTCGAGAGCGTACTCCACTTGGAACAAATGTCCATCCGGAGAAAACACTGTTATTGCACGATCATATCGAGCCATATCTGCTTGGGTCTATCTTTTACTGCGTATTTGCTTTGCTGATAGTATTTGTGTGCGATCTGAGTCTTTGTTTTGCTTTTTGATTCTGAGAAATATAGAGGAGAAAGAAACTAGTCGACTTAGGGGACAAGCCACTGGTACTGATGCGAGGAGATTCTTTGCCCCAGGAAAACTACGTCGTTTTATAGAATCATCAAAATTACTATCTTAGGCCTTGTCTATTTTGAATATTTGCTACCACCATCCAATATGTTAAATACCTATGCTATATATAAACTTAGAAATAAAAGAGAATAATGAGATTTTTAATATCAATCTTAATGAAATTTGAAATGCTCTAAAACACATTTTATAATAAATTAAAAAATTATAATTTATTAGTTGATTGGATATAATTTATGAAAAATATTTTTTAAATAAATACATATAAAATTTATTAGTTGATTGGATATAATTTATGAAAATATTTTTAATAAATACATATAAATAATTAAACTTTTTTAAATATTTTATCTTTTAAAATTATTTTTTAGATAATAAATGTTGATAATAGACATTTTAAATTTTTATATTATTATTTTTAAAATATTAATTCCTATTTGATTATAATTTAAAATATTTATTTAAGAGAGCTAAAGAAAGAGTACATTCTTTTTTATTAATATTGTTTTTTTTTAATATTCTGTTGACTCTGATTGGATATATTTTTTAAAAAATAAATTCTCAAAATTAGAAATATAGGAGAGAGATAAAAAGAAAAAAAATATATTATTTAGGAGAGAGATAAAAAAGAAAAAAAATATATTATTTTTTTTAATATTTTTTTCTTTATGTTTGTATGGTATGATTTGATTGATATTTTCTTTTTAAAATTAATTTTCAAACAGATGATGAACATATTTGTGTATCGGCTAATGAACAGTTGAAAATTAAATTTTAAAAATATATAATAATTATTATATATATGTATATATTCTTTTTTTGTTAGGTGATATTATAGAATTGTGTATATATAGCTATAATGAATTTTAAATAAATGATGATAAAAATTAAACTGAAGTGTTTGTATATACTAACCATGAATTTTGAATACATATTTGTGTATCGGCTAATGAACAGTTGAAAATTAAATTTTAAAAATATATATAATAATTATTATATATATATTCCTTTTTTGTTAGGTGATATTATAGAATTGTGCATATATAGCTATAATGAATTTTAAATAAACGATGATAAAAATTAAACTGAAGTATATGTGTATACTAACTATTATATTCATATTAATCTCATGTGAAATGTTATTTTATCATTATAAAATCTAAATAATATAAGACAAGAATTGTAATCAATATTTAATAAAAAAAATAAAAACGAGTACAAAGAACAAGTAAAAAAAACTAGCGAATGATTGTAGAAATATTTTTTCTATATTGTTGTAGAGAAAATTGAGGGTGTATTTGAAGAGGATGTAACGTTTTCTTATATAATCTTTTTATTATTAATTAATTAATTTGTTTATTTATTGTAATTTGCAGCTTAGAACAATAGAGAAACACACTACTTGAATAAACTCATTAACTCACTAATATTAGATCCTAGCATGATTTTGTTTGTAATTTTCTTTTATTGATTCCAACATCAAATTTCATTAAATTATGACTTTTCGAGTTGAAGAAAGGTTGATTTTTGAAATTCAAATTAGTAATTATTTTAATATAATTACTGTCTTATTATATGTTGAGTTATGCAAAGAGTTTCATTCTTAATAATATATATATATATATATATTTTGTTATTGAATTAATTTATAACTATTTCCACTTTAATTTATTGATATATCTCCCTTGCAATAAATAGATGGTCTCTTGATGATTAAAAATTTTAAATTTTCTTAATATTTTTTTTCTTATATTCTAAATTTGTTTAACTTGAAAGAAAAATAGTAATTAGGAAATTAGAAAAATACTAGAATTATATATTTCTGTTTTGGGTCACTTTTTTTGTTTCAATAATTTGTATGTATATGAATACATTCCCTTCTTTAATGCACTAAGTAAGTAACACTGTTATTATAGTCAAAGTGATTATTATTATTAATTCAGTCAGATCATCTTCTCATTTTTTTTCTTTTACCAAGTAGTAAAAAATAATGTATTATTATTTTTCATTATAGTTGTATATATATATTGATTTTAGGATTAAGGTCAAAGGTTGGGTATTGAGTGAGGGCTTAATTTTCATTTTTGGCATCTATTAGAGTGTAACATCCCTTTCCGGTCCACCCGTTAACCCGAATGAACCGAGCCGAGACGCTACAATCTGGTTGAACTTATATCCTGTCATGCTGATATCACCCTATCCTGTCATGCTGATATCACCCTGTATGCGAGATATGAATATAAAACACTCCCAATTAAAATATCAGACTTCCAATATCTCCAACTAATCATCATCAACTAATCATCAGAGCACAATAACACTTTATACATCTTTTTATAATTGTATAAATCCTCAATAGCATTTAATATCCAGCAATTAATGGCATTCATTATATATATCAAGTCTTCATGACCTAATCATATCAACTATGTTAAAATATTTCATATTCAATCATTTCTCATTTCCTCCAAATACTTACACGGAGACAAAATAATTTACATGCTTCAATTTATATGTTCCAATTACAGGAAGCTCTAACCAAATGGAAAACAATTATACATCATAAAATCTTAATAACATGCCATAAATTCTTAATATTACAACTCTGCAATCTAGCTATGACCCAAGGTTAGTCATTTGCTTTGAACGTAACTTCCTCAGTCTCAAGTACCAACGCACCGATCTTTAACTAACGCGTGATAAAAATCGACCGCGCTGAGTTAATAAAACTCAGTGTTTCTCATATTCACATAACTAAACAAAGTGGCGGATGGCAACTAACTTTAAAATACAAGTATACATAAAGCATTGAATAACTCCTAGAATCCAGTAATTTTCACATGAAATGTCTCCTTTAATTAGTCAAACAGAATAAACTTCTAAATTCATAATAAACATCAATAATTGAAGTATATCTAAATTTTCTCATAACTTCCTTTACATGAACCTAATCACACATTAATGATTCACTATCATAAGATCTTATCCTACTGTTCATATGTGTTGTATGAATGAAAGCATAAACATGTAAGAATAGCTAACAGTAATATGTTCATTGTCTTAACTATGCTATTCCATTATGCTGTATGAACTTATGCACTTTTATCACATCAATATAAGTTATGATTATAACATCTCATGACTGTATGGGCTCCTTAAAGATTCAAATAATAAACTTGAATAGCATATATAGCAATTATACTTTAACCGCACAATATTATTTTTTAGAGTTTTTAAATTGAAGAAGTGGAGTGTAGAAGTGAAGAAGTGTAGAGTGTGTAGAAGTGTAGAGTGTAGAGTTTAGAGTATAGAGTGTGTAGTAGTAAAATTGAGAGAGAGAGAGGGGTATTTATAGAGGTTTGGGGGTACTGCAGCAGTGTAGTACAGTACTGTAGCAATGTAGTACAGATTACTGTAGCACGTATACTGTATGCTTCATGCAATGTTATGTCAAGATATCTGTATGGCTCCATAAGGTTATAGTGAAACCGAAGTGATAAGAAAAACTGTATGAAACTGAAACTGGATAAAGGACTGTAATGGCTTTGGCCTGCTTTATGGCGCCTGTAAATCAATCCACTAAACGGGCCTGTCACGCCGAGTAACCAAACTGTATGTCGGAGCGCAGTATAGCTGCTATTCTACCTCTTGTCGGCGACAATAGGGCCTCATCTACATCGGTTTCGTTTCTACCTAACCTCAATGGAGCATATTAATGGAATGTCAATAGATAAGCAAAAGCAAAATAACTGTGTCATAATTTGCATGCTTGTGTCATGTCATTTTCACATATTTGTGTCATAACAATTAACTGCTTCATCATTTCATTGCTTACCTGTATGCTGATAGCCTCGCCAAGTAGGCAACCTGTGTCATGTTAGTTTCACACCACTTGCATGTTTGCATTTTGTTTTTATACATGTGTTCATGATGTCTTTTTGCTTTAAAATGGTTGAAGACATACAAGTTGAGAAAAGGAATACAATTCATAACGCACTAGAATACAATTACAGTATGTGCTTAACCTATCATTTAACATCATTTTACATGCTTGCATGGTTGTTATTGATACAATGATTTAAATGGTTTGTATTTTTGGTTGGAAAAATGATTGGAGGCATACAAGTGAGCAAAGGAAATCCAATTGGCATAGAAAAAGAAGTCAAAAGATGCATGAAACACAAGTCGCGAGCGCGCAAGGTCGCGAGCGCGTAATGCACATCTGAAAGTCAGTGAGTTTCCAGGTGAAAGTCGCGAGCGCGTAAATGCAAGTCGCGAGCGCGTATGTGTGATCGGCACAAGTCGTGAGCGCGTAAATGCAAGTCGCGAGCGCGTAGAGTGCCAAAAGAGAGACAGTGAGTTATCAGGCCAACTACGCGAGCGCGCAGCGCAAGTCGCGAGCGCTTCCAGGCCAAGGGCCAAGTCGCGAGCGCTTCTTGCAAAGTCGCGAGCGCGAGAAGGGCAAAATGAGAGGCAGAGAGTTTCAAGCACAAGTCGCGAGCGCGCAGTGCAAAGTCGCGAGCGCGCGACGCAAGTCCGCGAGTTGCGTACAGTACAAATGAGAGTCCAGTCGGCGAGCTCTTCAAATGCAAATTCGCGCGCAGGCGTCGCGTTATTCTCAGCCTTGCACGTCTGTTACTCTTTTGGTCAATCTCCTCAATATACAACTCCGATTTGAATGATTCCAAAAACAGCATCATTCAACAATAATCAACACATGATCTCATGAACAACACTCCATACAATTTTTCATGCAAAGAACATGGGAAAATAACAAGAGATATCAAACCTTGTTTTCAAAAGCTGGGACTCTGTTTCAACATAAACTCAATATTTACTTCATTTATTCACTTCCTCCCCTGTTTTCTCACCATTACCAGTCCTCCCACTCAACACGAAGCAATATTATCTCATTAACAACACACCACACAATTTCTCATGCAAAGATATTGATTAAACTAAAAGAGATAACACACCTTTACGCCAATAAGCTTAAGCTCTTCTTTTAGCTTCCTTCTACCTTTGGCTCACCTCTCTTGGATAGAATAGAAGTTGAATTAATGCTTAGCTCAAGTATGAATTCAAGAAGGTTTTACTGTACTTGATAGAATAGAAGTTGAATAATGTTTTATATCCTCCCATTAAAATCTTCTAGGCGCACCATGTAGAAGGCAGTGATGGAGAAAAGAAAGATTTAAGAGGAAAAGGTAGAGGAAGAAGATGAAGAGTAAGGATGAAGAAATGAAAATGAAATGGGAAAATCCACGGTAGTCTCTAGGAAATGTGTCATTGATGTTTTGAATATGAAAATTACCGAAATGGTACCTCAATGTGTCAAAATGGTACAGTGTGAATGTCGACTGTAAGTGACCCGTCCAACTTTATACTGTTAGTGAAAATTCGAAGGTCCTTAATGCCTTATACTAGTTGATCTTTTTGTTTCCGTGTCAAGAAGTCCACTTCTTTTCCTTATTTCAATTGACAATCGCCATGGTGCTAGGCCCACTTCTAAGAACTCTAATGAAGGTCGAAACCGGGTTGGTTGAATCCAGGCCCGACTTCGACGCGTAAGCAATGACTCGATCAAGTAGAAAAAATGGGATGGCGGTTAACAATAGAGTTTTAGAGGAATCTGTGATATATAGAGTGTAAAGACCGGAAGGATTATGTTTAGAGAGATTTTGGTTGAAGCATTCTAGCCCACTCTAGAATCTAATGAATCGAACCGGGTTTTGGATCAGCCCGACTCGACTCTAAGCAATGACTCGATTCAATAGAAAAATGGGACGTTACATAGAGTTTTAAGAATCTGTAATTATAAATTAAAGACCGAAGGATTATGTTTAAAGATTTGGTTGAACTTTATTTTGAGACCAATTCATTATATAAGAATAAAATTGAGTATTACAAGTAGTTTATACCAAAAAATACAATACAAATTAATTAATTATTATTTTAATCTAAATAAAAACTAATATTTTTAAAAATACATAGTCAACGTACAACGCACGTCATAAAAAAACTAATTCTTCTAAAAATTATTACAATTTTAGATATAATGAGCATAAATCCTGGTACTATGTGCCAATTAATTATTAGAGATTATATTTATAAATGTAATTTTGAAATTGTGCCATAATAATGGAATACAAAATTGCAAATGTTATGCTTGATAATTTCAACTCATAAATAGGATTCTGAATATTATATTAACACATACATGTAGACATGATTATATACAGAAGCATAAATCGTATACATACAATTTGATAGCGCTACTTCTAATATAATTTGGTCAAAATTTTTATTACCACACAATTGTGTTTTTCCAAGTAAATAAAATTAGAAATCCATAGATGTGCATTTTTGTCTAGGTGGAATTAGTACAAAATACTATATAATTTACATGTAATTGGTACGTATAACAGATTGTTTGGATGAAGGTTATTTGATAGGTTCAGAAAATAAAATAAAGTAGAGGAGAGTTATTTAGTCGTTTGGAAAGAGATTTTGAGGAAAAGTATGGTTTTCTAAAAGTTATTTGAGAGCTGAAAACTCGTCTAAACACTTCAATTTTCAACATCCAAATTGAGGTGTAAGCATGGTTAAAAAATTTAATTTTTAAAATTTTCCATAACTATATTTATAAATCTTCCATGACAAAGGTATTTTCGTAATATTTATATTTAACATTATCTTTCTATACCATCAAACCAAACAAAATAATATTATTAAATCTTCATTTACTATACCTTCTCCACAAATATATATATATATATAAATTTACCATATTTTCTCATACCATACTATACTTTAATGATCCCTTCCTCCCTTCATCCAAACAAATTGTAAATGTGTTATTTTTAAGTGATAGGAATATAAATAAGGAAAATATAAAAGGATTGTGTGGGAATGGTTCAAGAAGCCTAGAAAATTGACTATTAAATTTTGGTATTAATAGGATATATATTAGAGCCCGTTTGAAACAAATAAATTCCATAAAAATTTTGTGAAATTCATGTGGAAATTCAAAATGTTGTGTTTAGAATGCAAAAAAAAAATATAAATTTAAATCTACGAATTGAATTCTAGGAAATTGGATATGCCTAACTCAAATTCTATTAAAATTGAGAAAATTTGTAAATAAATCCCACAAAATTGACCATTGAAATGTTTGTTGATAAAATTACCATCTACTATAAACTCAACTATTTTTACTTTTTTTTTTCCTTTCTTATTATTTTCTTTGAAAAATTCAAAACTATAACAACCTTATTTTTTTAATCAAATAATGACATTAGTTTATTTTTTTAATTTTTTTCCTTTTTTGTTTTTTTTTTGGAAAATTCCAAACTAGCAATGATTTTTTTTTTAAGTCTAGTAATAACATTAGTTATTATTACTATAAAACTATAAAAACTTCAACAATCGTTTTCAAATGCAATTAAAAATAATAGTAACATTCTTATTTTTCTTTTAGTTTCCAAATTAATTACTTAAATGAACAAAATTTTTTACATCAATTAAAAATAATTATTATGATGAATTTTATTGCTTATATAATTAATTAATTAACATGAAATATCAGTGTACTTATTTATATGAAATTTATTATTTAGATTTTAATAAAAAAATGACAAGATATTATATTTTACATAATAAATATAATTGGTGTTTGTGATTTATTTTTGTTAAATTATTATGTCAAGGGTGTTATGAAAAATAAAGACAAATGAATTTTCGTTTAAGAATTTATTTCAATCATAATTTTATGAAGTTTAATTAAATTCCTTATTTTAAATTGTAACATATCGAACATGACAAATTCATTTACAAATGAAATCTAAAGCTATGATTCGTTTGTTCCAAACGGGATGTTAATGTAAAAATGATCAGTAAATTGATTGAATAAAATTATGATTGAATGTTTGCTAGACAAAAAAATAATAATGACAGTAATAACTGACTAAAAACACGAAGCAGGTACAAGCACATTTGTAAGTTTTGGGCTATTGGCCCATTACATAAAAAAAAATAATTATTAGGGCAATGTTATCAATTTCCTGTTATCACAACAGTAAATTCTCACGCAGCTTAGATATATAAATAATTATAATGTAAAAATATATATTAAATGAGAACTGAACAATTAGTATATTTTCTATCCTAGTTAAAATTTCAACAATATCATACTCCGTAAATATATATACAATCTCTTACAACATCTATATTTGAATAGAAAAATTATTTAACTATGAATAACATATTATAAAAATTAAAAATTACAGTATACAAAATTAAGTTTATGTTATATATTTTTGAATAATCCAATTCTAATATAAAATTTATGGAAAAAATTAGATAACTACTATGATTAGTATTGTAACAGTTTTATCATTATCATTATTTTAATTATCACTAGTAATTTTAATATAAAGAGTTTAAATTAATCCACATCAAAATTATGTCATTTTCATAATGTTTATATGCTATAATGATTTTTTTTTTCAATTATCATTATTGTAATTTATTTTGATATTTAAAAATTTTTATTTCAAGAACATTATTCATGTATTGTAAAAATGTGTAATTTTTGAGGTGAGGACTGAAATCAGAATCGAAACCATGATAAAAGAACGGAAATCCAAAACTAAAGGACCATGTGAGAAATTTAGAATAGATATAGACAATTATAAACGAGTTTAGAATAGATATAGATAGTGAAATTAATATGGGTAGAATATAAATATAGGATTTTGGGTACCCGTTACCTACTATATTGAATGGTTTTGTTCATAGGAATCCATGCGTGCCCTATCAATTATTAGTAAAAAATATATTTCTAATCATAATTTAAAATTTATGGATATCCTATCCATTAAGGGGTAATATAAACATGTTTAAATAGATATAGTTAAAATTTTAAATGCATTCAGAAAATGAATATTTAAAAAAGTATAAGATGAGCATGTATAATAAAATTCTAAATAAGTACAATACAGATAATTTAAAATCCAGAATCACTTGTGTCCCTTTCATCTCTATATATTATAATATATATCTAAGTTGAGTGAGACTTTTACTATTGTGATAACAGTAAATTGACAAATATACCCTTAATACGCAGCTATGTTAGACTACATGTCGTTTTTGTATTAAATGACATGTAGCTCTGATACAGCAAATAAGCTGCGTCACGCAGCTATGCTCTGTGACCTACTTATATAAATAGATCTTTTTTCTCACATTAAGAACAACTTTTGACGACTTTGAGAACGATTCTAAAAACCCTAAAACATACCCTGTGGCCAGATTCTCCTCCAAAAGCTCTTTTGAGTTCGTTTGAAGGAGAATTGCCATTAGAGATCAATATTAGGTGAATTAAACTAAAAAAAAGAGAGAAAATCAAGAGAGAAAAAAAGTAAACACTTAAATCCTTGGTGACGAAGCTTCTGGATCGTCGTAACCTTCGTTCGTTAAGCCGTTCTTGGTGACGAAGCTTCTGGATCGTCGTAACCTCGTTTCGTTAAGTAATTCGCCGTTCACGAATCCTTCAAATCTGAGGATTTAGGTAATTTTCCTTACCACCTTTTGTGTTTTTTTTATTAATTGATTATTTATTTTTATTGTTGTTTAGTATTTAATCTTAATGAATTGTATTTTGTTTCATTTTTAGTCCATTCGAGGTTGTCTTAAAATATATTTAAATAAAAAAAAGCTTTAAACAAATAATTTAAAAAAACAGAATTCGGATCAAGGAACAGTATGCGTCACGCAGCCCGTGATCCGTAACGGAGCTGGCAGTTCGTGACGGAACTGTTCATGTCCCAAATTTCGTTTCTTTACCTAGAAGAGCTGCGTCACGGCAACTGTTCTTCCAAAGAACAGCTGCGTGAACGCGACTGTTCCTAGGGTCCTAGAAAACAATTTATTCTTTCGAAAAAAAAATAATAATATTTTGTACAAAATAAAAATTTAATTTTTCCCAATAAATCCAGAATGTACCATTATGAACAATTGCAATTTAATTAAGTTTAAGAAATATTAAATGTAAATATTAGCATGATTTCGGTTCTGGGTTTTTGGATTCGAATTCGGGTAGAATGTATTGGATTCAAATTCGGGTAGAATGTATTTTTAGGTTCGGTTTGTGGCCCGCCTTTAACCATAAGGCAAGAGCGGGTCTTTTATTTATTTTGATTTAACTGCTTCAGTTTGGATGATTTGGATGATTTGAATGAGTATGGATGCAATGATTGATTTTGATTGGAACGATTAATTAATTTTCCATATAAGAACTCGGTTCGATTAATTAATTAATTTGGCTTTTCTAACTAAAATAAATTAGAAATTGTAGGTTAAAAGAGGTCGGATTTTCCGGGCGTCGGCTTCCAACGGGTCGGAGTACCTAATTTCCTTACCCAGAATCGCCTTGGTGCGCCTGACCAGTCTTTTAAATAATTTGGTCTTAAATAGAAATGGGTTTAAAATGGAGTCATTTTTATAAAATAAAATTGGAAACGGTCCCATGGCCGAAAAAATGGGTGGCGACTCAAAATGTTTTATAAGACCGATTTATCGGCATCGTATCCAAAAAAAGGTTTTGTCACCACTGTCCATAAATAAAGATCACTTTCCATTCAAAAACAAAAAGTGAATGTTCTTCGGATCGCTCGGGGGCGGTGCGAAAACAGGTTCCGGTACGGTGTTAAAACTGATGGTTCCGATCGGTTTTCCGGCAAATCGTATAATTTTAAATTTTAAATTTTGAAGACCGGTTTTCAAAATTTAATAAATTTGTGAAAGCTATTTGTAAAAAAAATACGCCTAAAAAATTAAAAAATGGTTCAATTAAATTTATTTTTTTAAAGACTTGAGATTTCACAACAAAATTAAAAAAAAAAAAATTAAAAAAAAAAAAAACATTTCACAACAAAATTAAAAAAAAAAAAACACAAAACTGACAGTTTCTAATGGCTAGAACTGCCGATTCGAACCGACAGTTCCAATCTGATTCTGACCGGTTTTGTGAAACCACCGGTTTGCGGTTCCACAAATCTGGAATCGGAACCGAACCAGAAATCTCCGGTTTCGGTTCCGATTCGGACCGGTTCCGGTTCCGGTTACTGTTCGGATCCGATTCGAACCGATGATTCCGGTTTCCGAAACTGTAATATGGCCACCCTTATGTGTATGTACGTACCAATATAATATTCATAATTCTATCTATAAGTTGAAATTATTACAAATCAAGTCAAAATGTAAATTATCATGCATTGTTTACAAGGTTATATTCCATTATTATGGCATAATTTTAAGATTTATAAATATATAATTTATAATAATTGATCGGCACATCGTGTGGGAATTTATACTCCTACATATGCTAAAAGTGATGGGTACTTGATAAGAACAAAATCCATAAAAGAGATAAAAGTAGGAAAAGGTTTTCCTTAAACATAATAATGCACTAAAAAGAACTATATATAGGAATGATGGAAAGAGAAAATAAAAATAGATGCCACGTTTCCAATAATGGACAACTATAGCCACCATTGCTATAGAAGGAGAAGAGTATGCCATACCTTTCAATGACACAACAGAGCAAACTATAATTTCAACCAAAGGAAGTTGAGAGAGAGAGTGAGTTTAGAATTTGGGAATCTGTTGATCGTGAAGAGAGTGTCACCAACCATTTCTTGGGGACAAAACTCCCGTAATTACTAATACACCTCTAAAGTGGCTCTTCGGTTGGAGATGTTTACACGTAGCTTGACACTAAAATGGGGATTCCACTTCCCACTTGAAGCAAGGATATTACTGAATGTGTATATTCATAGGATGGGAGGTATTTTCAAGCCAATTTATGTACACTTAAATTAAATTTATTCTTCATGTAGTCTGCACTCTTTCTTTTTTTTTTTTTATTTATATAAGCAGGAGGTTTAAGTCTCTTAAACTGTAGAATATAAAGATTTTTGAGATTTAATCCCCTGAAGCTGTAGAGAGTTTTTAGCTCTCTCTCCCAGCAAAGTGCAGTTCACGAGGATCAATTTATATTATCACTAAAACAGGAGGTCGCCAACCACATCAACGAACACCTTGTTGGTCATTTAGTGACACTCTTTTATGTTGGCTTGATGTATAATGACATTAAGTTTTGACTGATGAAGAAAATGAGCTCTTATCTTACTGACCAGATATATATTATCCATTACATCTCTTTTTTGACTAATTGACAATGTTCTTGAAATCAGAAAGGAAAACTATATACATAGTGGAAACTTGAAATGATGCCACTTTAAAATGAAAATGAAATAGAATCATATCCACCGTCCAGCTACATAAAGAAACAAAAGTAAGGAACTATTATTTTGGATTGTTTCATGATTCACAGTTTGCTAAATGCTAAGTTTGAGGCTTTTTCAAATTTGATTGAGTCCCATACTTTAATTAATAATAGATATAAATATGATGACACTTGTAAATATATAAATTGAAATTGATAACATGAATTAGCTAAGTTTCTGACTTTTTCTTTCTTTTGGTATTTTAAATCTGAATTTTGTGCAGACATCAAATATCAATTTTTCAAAAAAATAAAATAGTATTTTTTTTTGTCATTTTATTTGAAAAGGATTTATTTTACCTATAAGATTAATCATTTTCATCCAAATCATCTCCAAACATAAGATTTGGATTTTATTTATATTTCTTATTTCTATAGAAATATTATAATTTACTCGTATTATATTACTTATTGAGTAATTGCCAATTTTCTTTATAAAAAAAATTTCATCCCTAAATTATATGGTCTAATCCTGAATCATGATCCATCCAAATGACCAAATAGATCATGGATTCCTCCCTCCCCAATTCTTGTAATTTCCACGTAATTTAGGCCTCTTCTGATTCAAATCGATCTATTTTTTGGGAAGTTTTCCAGAAAATAGAGTGCGACTGTGTTTGGTTGATATATTGAATTTCGAGGAAGTAAAATTGAGTTAATGAAATGTGAGATTATAAATGACAAAAATACCTCTATCATATATAATAATTGAAATATTTCATTGAAAAAAAAATCTAATTGAAATATTTCATTGAAAAAAATTTAATAACCTAAAATATTTCATTGAAAAAAACTTTAATAAAACAGGTTTATACGATCCACTAGCTTGTAATTAATATAATTTTTTAATTACATATTGTACAAAATATTATTATACTTTTATTTATTTTGTTAATGAACAAAATAAGAATAATAATTCTCTAAAAAGGCTTAATAAGAAAAGAGCATGTGTTGAATTAGAAGTACAATGGAGCAAAGTAAAAATAAGCATATACGCAGTGAAAGTTAAAAGGGTAAAATTGAGAATGTGAAGTTTTTGAGCTAAGGAAGTCCACTTCCTATGGGTGAGCACGAGAAGTTACTTGCCATACGATTAGGGAAGTTGTATTTTTAAGTTCCCGGAAATTACAAGGTTTGTGCCAAATGTTAGCCGCCGTTGTTGAAAACAAAAGAAAAAAAAATATAAAAAAAAATTAGTTTTTGCTTAATCCCACATCGGGGAGATAAGCAAAGTGAAGGTAGTTAAAAGAAAATTAGTTTTTGCTTTAATCCCACATCGGGGAGATTAAGCAAGTTGAAAGGTGTGATTTGGCTTATAAAATGGAAGCAATGGTGTTAGGTTTCCCTACACACCAAAATACTACCAAAAACACTTGAGTCGCGTTTTATATGTAGAGATTTGAGCAGTCTCTTGGATTGGTCTTTGGAGTATAGAAATTATTTTGGGGTGTTTTTGAGGGTTGTCGAGTTAGAAAAATTATTTTTGTAATGTGGTTGTAATACAATTTTGCCGCTATGTGAATATTTTTCTTGAATTGTCGTTTGGTCAACTGGCCGTGGTTTTTCTCTACTTGGGGAGTTTTCCACGTTAATATATCGTGTTTCTCTTTAAATTTCTCTCAGTCATTTATTTTATTTCTCATTTGTTTCCTGCTTGATAGCCGATTCGAGTGGCGGGAAAAATAAGCGATTTTCCCAACTAAGTGGTATCAGATGTGCCTAGTTGTTAGGCGGAGCTTTTTAGTGTTTAAATAAAATTATTTCTTGTAATTATAAAGTATGCTCTGTGGTTGCGGCTTAGTCTGATCTTCCACACAGAAAAATACTGTTGTTAGAAATATTTTTATTTTAAAAACCAGGTGGAAGTTTTGGAGTCTTGAAGGCGGGTGGAGCTTGGCTTTGGGTGTCGCTTGAGTACCGGTGGTGAAGGTAATAAATTATGAAGTTAAATTTCTATTCCCTGATAATATACCGTCACAGTAACTTCTGTCTAGAAGGCCGGATTTTAAGTGGGACCAACTTGTGACCCCTCCGTCCTACTGAGATTATTTACGTGGAAAATGGTAATATTGTCTAGGGAGATCATTGTGATCTTTTCCCTGGGTATTGCCGAATCGGTTTACTTCACTAATTGATTGGGTTCAGCTGTTAATAACTAGCACAAATGTAAGAATGTCGGCTATGAAGATGTGAAGATTGAGAAATTGACGGTGAGAATGAATTTTGCACTGTGGCAAGTGCAAAGTCAAAGACGTGTTGATTCAGTCTGGGACTGCATAGGTTTTGAAAAGGGTAAACCAGTCAGCAGAAGAATTCAGGAAAAGACAGTAGCAGGGAGACTTATCAGAAAAATCCAAGATTTAGCGATGAAGAATGGGAGGAGCTGGATATCAAAAGCGGCAAAGTTTCAAATTCGCATGGTGTCTAGCAAAAAATGTTCTGCTAAATGTGCTTGGATTGTCGCACACAAAGGAGTTTGTGGGAGAACTGGAAGAATTGTAAAGGGCAAAATATATCCAACAGGTTATATTTGAAGGAGCAAGTTTCAAAATACGTTGAAAAAATGGCGGAGGGGGAGGTCAGAAGCTGTCAAGATCAATTTAAAAAAAAAAAAAAAAAGTCCCATTCTAATACTCTAAGCACAGTGCCTCCTTTATCCTTTAAATACGGCCTTCTAGTCCGCTACTGTCATCATCAACCAAATTGCTTCTTGCAGCACTGTACCCTTCTACTATCTTATGTTATAAAACCACATAAGCCATGGCCTAGCTCCAATCATAAAGGCCCGCGTGGCTGTCCTGCCAAGTCCAGGCATAGGCCATATCACCCCTCTTCTTGACCTATCGAAGCGTCTAGTCCTTCACCATGAGTTACAGGTCGGCTTCCTTGTCATCACAACCAACGAATCCTCTACAGCTTTGCAAAAGCTCCTCCATTCACCAACTATCCCTCCTGGCCTTGACATTGTTCAACTTCCTCCCGTCAATGTCTTTGCCGTCGCCACTGACACTATGCCGGTCCTTACTCGCCTATGTGTCGTTGTAGAAGAGAGTCTCAGGTCCTTAAAATCCGTCCTTATAGAATTAGGCAAGCCAAAAGCATTAGTAATTGATTTGTTCTGTACTCAAGATTTTCAAGTCTGCAATGAACTGTCGATTCCAGTGTACTCATTTTTCACTGCCTCTAACGCTTTGCTCACTCTTTCTTTGTGTCTTCCAACTCTTGACCGTGAAGTGGACGGCGAATTCATTGACCTTCAAGAACCGGCTAAGGTGCCTGGCTGTACTCCAATTCAAACTCAAGACCTGCTTGACCAAATCAAGAACCGAAAAATTGACGAGTATAAATGGTATTTAATTAATGTTAGCCGGCTGCCATTGGCAGCAGGGATATTTATTAACTCTTGGGAGAATCTTGTGTTAGCCGCCGTTGTTGAAAACAAAAGAAAAAAAAAATATATAAAAAAATTAGTTTTTGCTTAATCCCACATCGGGGAGATAAGCAAAGTGAAGGTAGTGATTTGACTATAAAATGGAAGCAATGTTTAGGGTTTCCATCACACACCAAAATTACCACAAAACACCTTTGAGTGCGTTTATATATTGGGATTTAGAGCCAAGTCTCTTGGGTCCCTTGGAGTATCGTTAAATCATGGGGTCGATATTTGAGAGGTGTCGAGCAGAAAATATATTTGTAATTGCTGGTCTGTTACCAATTTTGCCGCACATACATAAAATTTGTTCTTGATTTGTTCGTCTTAGGCACGGCCAGTGGTTTTGGTTGTAACAATTTGCCGCATAATGAATATTTTTCTTGATTGTCGTTTGGCAACGGCCGTGGTTTTTCTCCACTTGGGGAGTTTTCCACGTTAAAATATCGTGTTATCTTTAATTTCTCAGTCATTATTTTATTTTATCATTTGTTCTTGCTTGAAGCCGATTCGAAGGGCGGGAAAAATAGCGATTTTCCCAACACCAACCAAACATGCTCAAAATCTGTATTTCCTAGGAAACTTCAACTTCCTTCCTTATTTACTCCCAACCAAACGAGGCCTTAATAGTTAATTGACATTTCAATTATATAAATGGATTGGATCATATATATGCACTTTTTTTCAGCTTAATCCTTAACTTTTTTTTAAGGTGCTGAAAGATATTTATTGCATATTATGGCTTATTTTTAATTTGCCTTTTTATGGGCAAAACGTGTTTTTAAGTCTTGTACTTATTTTACCTATTAAGCCTTTAAATTTTTATTCGTAAATATTGAACTCTGTGTTTTATCTTTTAAAATTAAACCTTATTTAATTAATGTGTAGTCATTAATTTTAATAAAAATAAAAGTTAAAAAGCTTAAAGTCTACCAATAAAATAAAAATTCAAATTTAACCATACAACAAATATTCATGGATTAACAGTTATCAATAATCAATTATTAGCAACCGTTATGAGGTATTAACTAACACGTACACAAACAGCTAAACCGAACAGGCTTTTGTAATCCAGTACATGTGTTACACGGTATAAGAGGTATGCACCGACTCGTGTAACATGATTGCTCAGTGCTCTCACTACACTGCTTTATATGTCTCTCTCCACTATCTTACTCGTCCAGAACAAGTCTTCTTCTTTCTTCTATTCTATCAACTTATATATAAAATCCAAACTCCAGTTTTCATCTATCCATCTCAGCCAAACACATTTCTCTTCTATTCCTATATATCTTTAACACTAACCTTTTCTTTTTCTTTATTTTTTCAAACAAAATATCCATAATATTCCTTCTTGTTAAGAAAAAGGAAATTACAGAAAACAAAATCTGCTACTATGTTGCCAAGAAGTAGAACTCTTCCAAGCAGAATCCATCACGGAGCTGTAAGGATCGACTGCCTTTTTCTTTTTTATTATTCGATTGGATGTATTGGATTACCATATGTATATTCTTCAATTTATGTGATTATTAATTTAATTTCAGATAGAAGAAAGGCATGACATAAAGCACTACTTACAACTTGAAGTACAACCAGTAGCTAAAAGTACTCGTAATAATCCTAATCCTAATGAAAATGGAAGTGAAGCAATAAATCCTCAACCCAACTATTCCAAATGCTTTGATGATGATGGCCGCTTGAAGAGGACCGGTAATTACTTACAAATTTTTTGAAATGCTTTGATGATGATGAAATGCTCACCTGTGTCTGGAATATATGAGTCAAAATAGTTTATTTTTATCTTGTTACACTGTTTAAATGAGCAAATAATTCCTCAGTCTGACATGTCGTATTGAATTTGAGGTCGGCTGAAATTGTTAATATAGATTATGTGGTGAGACTATATTGATATGCATGCTAAATGTGGTATAAATAATAAAATGGTGCAGGGACATTTTGGACTGCAGCTTCTCATATAATTACAGCTGTGATAGGGTCCGGAGTGCTATCATTGGCATGGGCCATAGGGCAGCTGGGTTGGGTTGCAGGGCCAGCTGTTATGTTGCTTTTTGCCTTTGTTAACCTCTATACTTCTAACCTACTAGCCCAGTGTTACAGAACTGGTGACCCTGTCAAGGGACACAGAAATTATACTTACATGGATGCTGTCAAGGCTAATTTAGGTAAAACAATACTTCTTTTTCACTTTTTTTTACTTTCAATTAGGTTTTTTTTAAAACTTTTTTTACATCATTTAAGAGGAGGTAAATTTTATATTGGCCAAAATCGCTCTCGTTCACTCTTAAGTATTCTTAGAAGTCATTTCGATTGATGGAATTTAAACATGTCCAAAAATTCATTTGGTTTTTAGAGATCAATAATGTAATTTAAATCATTTAATACTATCGTAAAAACGTCATTTATATCTATGGATTTTATTTTTCAATCAGATGATGGAATTTAAAAATTTATATATAGATTTTGCATTTTATCCAATAAATTATTTTATTAATAAGCTAAGACAAAAACAGTTACTCCCTCTGTCCCATTTCATTTGCTTTTTTTTTTTTTTTTTTTACTCCCTCTGTCCCATTTCATTTGCTTTTTTTTTTTTTTTGGATGTCCTAAACATGTTTAGAGATTTCTAATTCATATGTTTAAACTAATTATTTTGATCATCACCATACTTTTTAGGAGTATTCAATTAATGAAAAATTTATTAATATTAATCAGTTGGAGATAAAAAAGAACAAAATGATTTCTTGTTAGATGAATTCTTAACTATCTTGTTTTGTTGTTTTTTTTTTTTTTTTGGTGTCCTAAAATGTTTAGGAAGATTTCTAAATTCATATGTTTAAATAATTAGTTTTCTCACAATAACTTTTAGAGTTTCATTAAATGAAAAATTTTTATTAATATCTTAATCAGTTGGGAGTAAAAAAAGACAAAATGATTTTTGTTGACTGAATTCTTAATATCTTGTTTTGTCAAATCATGCAAACAAAATAAGACAAAAGAAAAATTTTTTTTTTCTCCAATTAGGTAATTTTTTAACGTTGGTAGCTATCATCATTGGTGAGCAATTTTTGGCTGCAGGTGGAAAGAAAGTTTTTTTCTGTGGGTTGATTCAATATCTGAATTTGTTTGGTGTTGCAATTGGCTATACTATTGCCGCATCAGTTAGCATGATGTGAGTTCTCATACTATTCCTATGCAGAGATTCCATTTCTTAACACAAAAAAAGGAAATTACAAGAATACCCATTATTAAAAATATTTTAAACTTTTAAATTTAGTAGGCCTTGAATTAATGATACTGAAGTCATTTTTTTATGCGTGTAAGTGAACTCAAAATGCGACATTTATTTGTATATGAATTATTTATGTTTAGAATAAATCTAAAAATTGAAAATTTATTTATTTTTATCCTTAAAATATCTCCGATATAATAATTTCATAAGGTTAAGAGGATGAATAATTTTGTAATAAAACTTTTAAGTTGTTTAATTTGGTTATATAATTTTCAGTTGGAAATTCCATATTTTCTTATATAATTTGGTTCAGTTATATTCAAATCCATAGAATTGAATTTTTCATTTTTTTTCTCATACCAAACACACAAAATTGGATTTATAAATGAATTGCACAAAAATGGTGTGGAATTCATTTATTCCAAACAAGAGGCTAGAGTCAAATCAATAATAATAACAATAAAATAAATAAAATAAAACTTGATAGATATGATATTGGGTAGAATCATGATTTTATTTTATTTTTATGTATTTTAGGGCAATAAAGAGATCAAATTGTTTCCATGCAAGCGGAGGGAAAGATCCATGCCACATGTCAAGCAATGGATACATGATAGCATTTGGTATTACAGAAGTTATATTTTCTCAGATACCTGACTTTGATCAAATATGGTGGCTTTCTATAGTTGCAGCTATAATGTCTTTCACTTACTCCACAGTTGGTCTTGGTCTTGGCATTGGCAAAGTTGCAGGTACGCAATTATCATATTATTTATACTAATTCTTCTATTTTGTTACTTGATTGCTAATTATTCTATAAAATTCTATTTATTTTCGTTAATATTGTTATAACAGGAAATGGAGCAGTCAAAGGAAGTCTTACTGGTATCAGCATTGGGACAGTAACACATGCAGGATTAGTCACTGCTACCCAGAAGCTCTGGAGAAGTTTCCAAGCTCTTGGAGCTATTGCCTTCGCATACTCTTATTCTGTCATTCTCATTGAAATTCAGGTTCCAAAAATGTTTTCGCCGATAAAAGATACAAAATGATATCCTGATTGAAGACAAGTTTAGTGATCACTGGTGAAGTTAAGTTGATGCTCTTTTGTTTGCAGGACACAGTAAAATCTCCTCCTGCAGAATACAAAACTATGAAGAAAGCAACTACTTTTAGCATTGCTGTGACAACAATTTTCTACTTACTATGTGGATGCATGGGCTATGCAGCTTTTGGTGATAGTGCACCTGGAAATCTTTTGACTGGTTTTGGATTCTATAACCCTTATTGGCTGCTAGACATTGCCAATATTGCGATCATTGTGCACCTTGTCGGCGCATACCAGGTACATATATATTATGCTCCAATTTTATTGAACTGTCACACGTTCCTGAGTTTCACAAACTTACAAGCACGTGTGTGAACTTGTAGGTGTACTGCCAGCCATTGTTCGCATTTGTAGAAAAATGGAGTGCTCATAAATGGCCAAAGAACGATTTTGTGACAGCAGAATATGAAATACCTATCCCCCATTGTGGTGTTTACCGGTTGAACTTCTTCCGGATAGTTTGGAGAAGCATATTTGTGATAGTGACAACTCTAATTGCTATGCTGATGCCTTTCTTCAATGATATTGTTGGATTGCTTGGTGCTCTGGGATTCTGGCCATTGACGGTTTATTTCCCAATTGAGATGTATATTTCTCAGAAGAAGATCGGACAGTGGACTAGCCGGTGGATTGCCCTTCAGATTCTCAGTGTCTGTTGTCTCTTCATCACCATAGCTGCTGCTGTTGGCTCAGTGGCCGGAGTTGTTCTTGATCTCAAAACCTACAAGCCATTTAAAACTAGTTATTGAAAGAAAGTTATAGCAGCTTCTGTTGTGTGAGTAGTAGTTACAAATAATTAAGAAAAATCTAGCTGTCTATGCAAATGTATTCAAGCAACTGTTAATGTTAATTTGATCAGCAGGTGTTATTTCAAGTTGATATAATCCTTGCATTACTTAGTGATTTTATTCCCAGAAAACCCAGGATAATATTTTAAATGAAAGAGAACAGAGACTTCAGTTAAACCATTCGGTAAAAATAAATGATAATAATTCAACAAATACAATGACCAGTTCACATTCTTAGCATACTACAAAGATACAAGTCTATACAAAATTAAATAAATAAGATTTATATGTTGTAGAATTTGCTATCCTTTTCCATAGCCACCAAATGTTACAAAAATCAACCCGAAAACTAGCTGCCGTTATTTCTTGTATTTAGCCTTCATTTCAGCAGAAGTTGCTTCCGCAGCAGCCTTAGCAAGTTTTGTAGGTTTGAAGACACTCTTTGGGTTAAGAGCCTTTCTTATCTTGAAAACTGCCCAAGCAGTGCCAATGGCATGTCCCGCAGCATCAAGCCCCTCATTTGTCGCCTTTGCTGCTTGTTCTCCATACCTACAATCACACATCCAACCATAAAATAAAGCACAAGTTCAATTACTCAAAAAATAAAAGCAGACTTTTGAGAACTGAATTCAAAACATGCACCCCCAAACTACAAATTTGCTTGAGCGGTAAACCTTCTGCATAATGCAATTTATGCAAATTTGGAAACAGGTTACCAAACAGTGTAATGTTTAAGATAAGGGTCCCTGCATATAATCCTGCTGGCTATAATATATTCCAAATTAGTTGAACAAAACATAGGAAAATCAACTAACAAGCAATATAAAAGTTCCATTACAGACAATAGCATCACCACAAAGTTCAAATCCAACTAGCCAAACAAAAAGACACGCCTTCTTGACTGAAAGGCACCAAGATTGGTGAAAGTGTCACCAGATAATGGTGATCGATTCCTTTAGTAGGGTTGAGATATACCTCTGTGAGACAAGCTCTGTTGTAACAACTGATGATGTTGACATGACATTCCTTCCTGCAACCTCAACAGCATCACACACCTTGTCTGCACAAGCACAAAATTGTAAGGAAAACCTTGCTACAGTTCTATAACTAGACCAGAAAAAATGCAGGAATATTTCCATAAGAACTTTTACGTTCTCCAGCGATCATTTGTACCAAGGACTTCCATTTCTAAAGTCCATTTCCTTCACGTTTAGCTTAGAATTTCAATATTTCAAAATGGAATACACCACGAGCTAATATTTTTTGGAAAAGTACGCATCCACAATTTCATTTTTTGTTACCGCCACATGCATTCAAAACATTCCCAGTTCCTATAAACTTATGATGCGCGTCCACTTTTTCTGACGATGAAGGCAAAGGCGAATATAGAACAATTAGAAGAAAAACATTATGGCTCCTAAAACTCACAGCTATCTAAAATTGAGCTCAATTCCATGTGAATTAGGGCTCAAACTCCTACACAAAAATCAAAGGTACATATTATGAAGTTTTAAAACACCCTTTTTTGGTCACTCAAAATTCTGTTATGATATTCTCAGAACCACACAGTCCTGGAAGCAGAAAATCACACAAAGGCTACTTACTGGTTTGCATAAGACATCTTTTACCAAATTCACCCTCAATGCAATCACAAGATGATAAGAGAAAAACTACCACACAAGAATATGTTCTGCCATCACACAGAGCATTTCAACAAAGTTCTCTCTCTTTCCCCTCCCTCTTCTTCTCTCTTGTCCCTTTTTTTTATTTTATTTTATTTTTATTTTTATTATTATTATGTAAATTATTACTACCCGAACAAGTACCACAACCATTTGACTCACAAATGCCTGTCAAAAATATATGGCATCTGACATTGTAACTCTAGTTTGACTTTTCCTTAATGCTAGATTTCCACACAGCACAAATATACCAAGACTTGCTTGGTAACTTTATTTTGCTTTCTCTTTTTCCTTTTTTTTTTTCCATTAAGTTTACCAAATGAAACCTAAGTAACATAGCAAACAGAAACAGGTACCTAAAATTAAAAAATTGAATAAACCACGAATGACAACCATGAGTTGACGCACTTCTCTCTGCTGTAATTTTCAAGTTAAAAACTTACAATAATGTTCATTAGATGGCTAAAATAACCTGAAATAAGGTCCTCCACGGCATCACAAAAACTGATGATGACAATATTAGGAAGGAGGCCAAGTTGCAAAAACATACAAAGAGAAGTACAGAATAAAATTGGAAGATATCTCTTAGAAAATAAAGAACTTACTAAATCCATCCAATGAAGCAAGCACAATTTCTCCAGGCAACAAGCTAAAAAATTTCTTGCCCGCTTTAGAATTCACAATTGTACCGGTGAAAATTCCTGAAACTTTCACAACCCCAGAAAGAATTCCGACTGCCACCTTCTCAGATATTTTTGTCAACCTCTTGACCCTGCAAAAACTCCAACAAAAATCTTAATAATATATCAATAAAATAAATAAATAAATAAATAAATAAATAAAATATATAACTAAAAAGAAACATAAAATAAAAAAGTCACTAGAACACAAAAATTAGGATTTAAAAACCTTTTTATTCTCCTCAAAGTTGCTGGGCTAATCTCCATATCTGATTTCTTCTCCACTGTTTTCTTGAAAAATTCATTTCCCCATTTTAACCTATCAACAGTAACATCTCCACACCATAATATCCCTTTAATCAGTTGCCCTGACCCAGCTGCAATCATTCTAGCAACAGACCCGCTATAATCCTCCACATTTGGAGCCAATACAGTCCAATACGCTGCAGAACTCTCCTCCATCAACTCCTTTTTCTCCTCAGACTTTAACTCCTCAGGCGAAATGCCTTTCGCCGTATTCCCATCCAACACCTCCCAATTGATCCCTCTCCCCTTCAATTCTTGCACCGTAAAAGAACTATAAATCTCTAATATCTTATCGAATTCCTTCAATAAAGCCTCTTGCCCTTTCGACGCAATTGTCACTCCATAATTCAACAACTCCACATCTCCATTTATCCCTTCTTCTTCTTCATTTCCAGGTACCCGAAGAGTAAAGAAGTAATGGGACTCGTCAAGCTTAACAGCCGCTTCATCTTTTGCTAAAGGCCATTGAATATCATCTTCACCTACACGAACAAGAACTGCAATGACTGTATCATCTTGTTTTAGACTGATAATGGAGAGATCGCCACAAGCGAGTTGTACACTCCGGTCTCTTTCAATTAGATGAACTATGGCGCCGGGGATTGTAATTAGAGTTTGTTCATAAGGTTGTGAGCTTGTTGGATGTGAATAGATGACGGCTTCGTCTTCTTCAGGAAAGAGATTCTCTGCTAAGTCTTTCGTGTCAATAGAAGGGTATAGAGAAGAAGACGATGAAGCTGAAGCGGAAGTTGCAGAAATGGCTTCTGGGTTTGAGAGATCGACTTTTGGGTAGAGAGATTTTGGAGATGATGACATTTTTTTTTTTCAATTTACTGGTTTAAGAGTTTCGGGGTTTTGCATTTTTGAGGGAACAGAGGCTTTAAAAGAGGTGAAGCTTAGGATTGAAGGAAAGAAGGAAAGCGTGTCGGTTAGGATTTAAATAACGAGAAAACGTGGCAGATGCAGCGTAATTTTTGAGAGGGCAGACGGAGACTCTCACAATAAAATTATATTGAAATTTGGACGCTAATTCCGTGATCAAATCGAGCAAAAACAGAAAGAGAAAGTAAGGAAGACAGCAAACTACAAAAGAAAAACAAAAAAAAAAAACTACTTTCCACGTTATAATTATACAGAGAAAATTTATTTTTTTACATTTTATTTATATAGAGAAATTTTTTGAAAATAATAATTTTAGGATTAATGACAAAGTAAAAATTTTAATATGCTCTTATTTTGTTTTATAAATTAAATACTAACTGAGATCTTATTATAGACATTTAATATTTCAAAACTGACTGAATCATGCATAAAAAAAATGTGAACTTAAGCATATTATGCGCACAGATTAAATTTGACTAAAAAACTCATAATTAATATTTAAATATGCACATATAGTGAGATTTACTCACAACTCTAATAAATACGTGCACACAAGATAAATAATGCCAATGTTTAAATAACAACAATCAATTTATTGTTAGTCTCCTAAGAGAAATTGACTTTATCCTTATTGGAGATATCTTTACTCGTTTCTAACCTTTATTCTATGGATCATTCATTCCAATTTTAGCTCTATCATCATCTTTTGCATTATGCCATTCTTATAAATTGTTTTAGTGAATATGGATATACTGTCCGAAACTTTATAAATACTGCAAGCATTTAATTCATCTTTCTCAATTTTAGAATATAACAGACATACAATCTTTATGTGAACTTTAGTGATGTTTTTCCTTTTATCCTTTTTGAGCTTCTTCTGAAATGTTAAATGGAGGGGATGTGGTCTTAGATTTTATAGAAGGCGGTTATTCATTGGATAGCAAGGAAATCAAGTTTAAGGTTTGATGGTTGAATATGACCACATCTTTTGAAGTTGCATGCAAGTCTTGAGAAACTATATTTAAATCAAAAAGAATGACATGAGATTTGTAGATTAAATTTTAGAGTCATGAACTCGTCTCTACTTAAATGAATTCAGTTTGAAAATTTTTGCTCCAAACTTCATTTTTTATGTGCAAATTTGGGCAAGCAAAATAAAGAATTTGAGGTTGAAAATTTTGGCTCCAAAATTTCTTTCAAATTTCATGTCAATTTTTTCAAATTTCACGTCAATTTTTTCAATTCAAATTTGAAATTGGAATTTTATCAGGCAATTGCAAATAAAATAGCCCACGGTTTTTTTGTTATTGGAAGTCTTAGTAAATAAAATTCTTTATTTAAATAACACATCCTCTTTCTTATCATTTATCACTTTTTATTGAAATTTGATAACCCTTTAGGGAAAAATTAGGAAGGAATCCATAAAAAGACCACCTCTTTAATCTTTGAAAATTTTTTGACTTTGTATGTATAAATATAACGGAGAGAGTATTGATATTATCTCCGCTCAATCAAGCATAGAAGTATAATACGACCTACTAGAAATAGAAGTAATTGTTTGTAGTATATTCCTACAGTCTTCAAAACCTGAATTTTTGTATTTAAATTAATTTTAGTCTTGAAATTATAAACAAAGTTCCATCACAGGGCTAATTCAAAGTTGGACCAGTAAACCGATCGTTTCTTTATATTCTACTTCTTGTTGGGTTGCCTCTTACACTTGAGCCCAATTTATAGAAGGCCTCCATTTTATGGCGGGTATTCTTCTCTTTCCTCGTTTTCCTAATGATACAGTTTGAACTTTTAACCAAAGCAAATTTTTTTTTTTTGAGGAACTTCTATGTTTTTAAAGAAAATACGTAGAAACCCATTTGCTATCTTTTCGAATATCTGTAATTTATCCACGTCATGCCAGCATCCTTGTTCCAGCATTGACTCGTATAAATTCTCAAAACTCCTGAGCAATTATTTCAAATCCGGCAGAATTGCGGATGCAGAGGACCTGTTTGATAAATTGCCTCAAAAGAACATAGTTTCATGGTCTATTGCTATCCATGGATATGCCATTAATGGCTTTCATAAAAAATCCATCAAACTATTTTCTCAAATGAGAATGTCGGGTTTGGTTCCCAATTCTTTCACTTTGGTGGGAGCTCTTGTCAACACTGGAGGACCGTTGAATTTTATGCTTGCAAAGTCTGTTCATGGGCTCATTGTTAAAATTGGTTTGGAGTCTGGTTTAATTGTAAGTACGGCACTTTTGGATGCTTATGCAAAATGTGGAAATGTGTCGGATTCTTATAAAGTATTTGAGGAATTGAAGAACCCAGGTTTGGTTACATGTAATGCAATTGTTTCTGGGTTATTAAACAATGGGTTTTTTAAAGACGGTTTTAGGCTTTTTGAAGAATTCAGGAAGTTTGGCTTGGTGCCTAATGTGGCTACATTTGTGACTCTTATCAAGGGTTGTCTTACTTTAGAGTTAAAAATGCTTTTTGAAACTATATATGGTTTAATTATTAAGTTTGGTCTTTCTCTGGATGTATCTGTTAATAACTCTGTTCTTAATATGTATTGTAGTTTGATGGATTTGAAAGCTGCTACTAAGATTTTTTATGAAATGCAATGTAAAGATGTTATTAGTTGGACAACAATGATAGGTCTGTTGGTCGATCTTGAATATGCCACAGATGCTTTAAAGCTATTTTCCAAATTGAAGGATAGTAAACTCAATCTTGACTCGGTAGTTATAATGAATCTCATTTCAGTTTGTGCAATTTTAGGAGATTTGAGTAAGGGAAGACAAGTCCATGCTCAAGCTGTTGTCTGTGGATTCGGTTCAGAGCTTTCTCTTGTGAACTCCATTATTGCAATGTATTCGAAGTGTGGTGATTTGAACTCTTCAAAAATTGTGTTTGATCAAACTACTGAAAGGAGTTTAACTTCATGGACTGCAGTAGTTTCTGGGTATTTGCAGAATGGCAACCCAAGGGAGGCATTGGATCTTGTGATTAAGGCAAGACTAAAAGAACAGTATTCATTTGATTCAGTTATGTTGGTCAGTGCTATAAAAGCTTCCAGCGAGCTTGTTGCTTTAGAGTTCTTGCGCCAGCTCCATTGTTATACTTTTCAAACTGGGTTTTCTCAGTATAGATCAGTTCAGAATAGTCTTATATCAGCATACTCCAAATGTGGGAATGCTGATTTGGCTTGCATTGTGTTCACAGAGATGGGTTCTCTTAAGGATGTAGTCTCTTGGAATGCAATTATAAATGGCCATGGAGAAATTGCTCTTGCTTTCTACCATGAAATGAGGAAGGGCGGTGGCGAGGATCCTGATAGTGCAACCTACTTGTGCATTTTAAGTGCATGTAGCCATGCAGGATTGGTAAATGATGGTTTGATGATCTTTAACAAGATGGTAGAGGATAACAAAGTAAGACCAAGCCAAGAACATTATGGATGTGTTGTTGACTTGGTTATGCGAGCAGGCTGTTTATCTGATACAAGTGAATTTGCTAGCAAATTTTTGGAAGAAATGGGTTCGAATGTTTGGAAGTCTTTGCTCAGTGGATGTGCAGTCCATGGCAATTTGGAGCTAGCAGAACTTGCTGCAAAACATATATTCGAGAAAGGCGCGGGAAACAAATCAGAGTATATTGTGGTCCTATCGAATGTATATGCATTAGTTGGGAGGTTTCAAGATGCTGAATTTTTGAGATCTCGTATGCAAAACAAGGGCTTCACAAAGAAGCCAGGTATCAGCTTTCTAAATGGAATTTAATATGAATGAAGTTGATTTTCTTTACAAATGCAATCATGGAAGCAGCTGCTTGTAGTACTTGGGAAAACATGTACATGAGCTAGGGTCAAGGAGTGGCTAGTGAAGTCACTTGTAACATACAAATAAGAGCTATTTTCTGGGTTGTAAGGTTCAAGGGATTACAATACAAGAAAGAAAATTATCCCTTCTTAATTTCTAATTTTCCTCCCCTTTCTCTCACTTTCTTGACTGCCAAACACCATAAGGTAAGTTTTATGTTCCAGATCCTTAAAAACTTTATGTTATCGAGACCGAAGACAATAATCAATTACGTTCCTTTGGCTTTGCAAATTAAGAAAATTTTTATTAAATCTACAGCTTGGGTCCATAGCTCAGTGGTAGAGCATTTGACTGCAGATCAAGAGGTCACCGGTTCGAACCCGGTTGGGCCCTGTTCATAATTTAGTTTTTCCTTTATAAAAAGTAACGTTTTTTTTTTTTTTTTAATATAACTAGTGTTAGAACGTGTTCGAAGTAAACTGAACCCAGTTGTGCCTTGTGCATAATTTATTTTTCCTTATAAAAAGTAACGTTTTTTAATATAACTAGTATTAGAACGTGGACGGAGTAATATTAAAAAATAAAACAATCTTTTATAATATTATTAAAAAATGATAAAATTGTATAATAAAATGATCGTGAGTGCATTACAAAATTGTATCTCATTGAAATATGCTAAAAAAAAGTTGCAATGCTAAGATGTGTTTTCTTATGTATCTTGCGAAGCTTTTTATCAAGGTATGAAATAGCAAAAGCCATACATGATATGACCTAGGGGGTATCAAAAAGATTGAAGTGTCAGATTCGACATGGATTCACCTAACACGTGACACAATTAGGATTAATACGAATACGACCAATTTAATAATTATGTTAAATTTATCGATATGAACACGACACGAAAATTAAGCAAGTGACACGAACATGACACGTTTAACTCACTTTATATTATAAATAAGTTAAGTAGGTCGTGTTGACCCATATACAACAAGTGTAATTTGCTTAATACCATAAACAGGTTTAATGAGTCGTGTTGACCTGTATACGACCCACTTAACCTGCTTATAATATTTTTAAATTTTAACATATTTAACTCTGTCAATATTTTAAAAAAAATTTCATACATAAAATGTATAAATTCTTTAAGATTCGTACCTAAAATAAAAATTAATACAACAATAAAATTTTAATAGGTTTTAGTTGAGTATTCATATTTAATACTAAAATTACCTCTTTACGCTTAAATAAACAGGTCATTTGCTTAACCCGCATGTCAACACACGACAATGCACATTTATATTCATGTCATAAATGGGTGACTCATTTATGACATGAACCTGTTTAATCTTAACCCTAACCCATATATTTCCAGTGTTAGGCGAATTGTGTTTGCTTGTCATAACCCATTACACTCTTAGTATGACCTACATAAAAAAAAAAAAATACACACATACTATTAATGTATTTTTCAATAGTGATAATAATTGTGAAATTTAACTAATTAGATTGAAATAAAAAATTAAGTGTTTTTTATTTTATGTTTATGATTTATTATAAATGATTGTTTATTTATTTGAAATGTTAATTTATTATACTTATTTAGTGTAGTGTGTCCTACTTTTTTAAAACTTATCGTATCGCGTACGTTACTGTATCTCGTATCCCATATCCATGCAACCTATTTCTTGGTATATGAGACTACTTCGTACATCAAGCTAATCAACCAAGCTTTTTTATATTTATTTTCGTGTCTTTTTTTTTATTAATGAATGATCAGAAAAAAGAAGAAGGAACTAATTTTTTTTTTCGAAAAAAACTTATGTTACTTATTATTTTTAGATATAAAAGAAAAATTAAATTAAATTAATAGAAAAAAAAATCATAGAGAGTAAAGAGTTGCGATTAGAAGCCAATTCTTCAAATGATCAATTTTCATCAAAGCCTAACTTTAAACGGAAGAGAGAGTTTATTGTATTAAAAAACTCATCAGCAGGGAAAAAAATTATGCTTAGTCAATTTATTGAACTCTGACATTTTTTTTGAATTAAATTTTAAAAAAAAGAAGGAACTAAACTTTTTCTCCAAAAAAACTTATGTTATTTTTTATATAAAAGAAAAGTAAAATTAATTAGAGGAAGGAAAACGCAAAGAATAAAGAGTTGGGATTCGAACCAATTTTTTCGATAATTAATTTTCATCAAAGCGTAACTCTAAATAAGAGGGAGAGTTTATTGGATTGAAAAACTCATGAACAAGGAACAAAAAAAAATTATACATGACCAATTCGATGAATATTGACATTTTTTGAAACTAAATTTAAGAAAAAATAAGAACTAAATTTTTTTCGAAAAAAACTTATGTTACTTATTTTTTTTTTTTTGATATAAAAGAAAAATAAAATTAATTTTCTCTACAAATTTATTTTTATATTTTTCCTTTTATTTTTCAAATTAACAATAAGTTTTTGCTTATAAATATTGTTTAGTTTTCTTTCTTTTTCTCCATATATGACTTCGATCTGGAGAAATATAAATACTTATCTTCTACAATTTCGTGTCATTACCCAATTTATCTTTTTCATTTACTAAATTAACTGCTCTTTGATTACACTTAGCATTTGAGAGAGCTTACACTTAGCTTTTCATTTAGATAGATTTCTGCTTTTTTATTCATAGTGACGTGAATATTATATGATGTTTAATGTTTAATGGAATTCATATATTGTAATGACAGTAATTATAGGAAGATAAGTTATTTTATATTTTCAGATAATGTCATATAGGAGGAAAAAGGAAAAGAAAACTAAACTACAAAAGGTTAATATATTTACAGCAATAGTAGGTTGAAGAGAAATTCTGCTTCAATTTTTGAAAGAGAATTTTAATTTTTTTTTCAATATATTAACTAAAAGATTTAAGAAAAATTCTTCTTCAATTTTTAAAAGAAACGTTTGTTGTTTTAATACATTAACTAAAGGTTTAAAAGAAATTCTTCTTCAATTTTTGGAAGAAACGTTTATTTATTTTTTTATTATTATTATTTTAAAGGTTTTAATAACCAAAAAGCAATAAAAGGCAAATGATTCTCTCTCCATTTTAATTAGAAAACATAAATTTTTTAATTTCTCCATAATAATCAAATGATTCTCTCTCTGATTAAATACTTGGAATTTAAAGTCTTTCTCAATATTAAAAGATAAATAAAATTTAACCCTAATTAATCCTTGCCAAGCTAAAAGCAAATACTCAAATATTGTACACTCTCTTTCATTGAGGAAAATAACCATGATTCTTTCACCCTAACATTGGCGTCCATAGCTCAGTGATAGAGCATTTGGATTGGTAGCCGGATCGAACTAGGTTGGGCCTTAATTATTATTTATTTTTTCATTTACAAAAGTAATATTTTTTAAATATTAGTTTTGGGTAAAACTAGATTACAAAATTGAAATTTTTTTACCAATATAGAATTATTTTCCACCATTAGATTTAAACTAGTTAAATGTAAACCGTTAGATATGAAATTGATCAAATGACTTATTAGCTGTAGAATAGGTTATCAAAAAGTAGGATATTTTTATTATTATTAAATATACAACTTACTATTTAATTATGTAAACTGAAAAAAAATTCAAAGGTAAATAATTATCTAATAAAAAAACTATTTAAAATTTTAAAACAATAATAAATCTAAATTATCTTATTGTTAAAACATTTATTATGTATTTACGTAATTGAAATTATATTATATACACATGACATCTCGTGGTCCTTTAAATTATTTTTCAAATTAAGGAAATTAAAATTATATACATCAAAAATAACTTTTTATATTGTTTACTCCAAATTTTTTTAAATAAAATTTATTTAGTTTTAAAATTAATATAATGTAAAAGGTTAAAATAACATGAATTTTACAACATCTAATTTGTAAATTTGAATTTATATTTTGTATTTAATATATTTTTACAAGTTTTCTAGAAAAAATCTTATATTATTTATGCCCCTAATAGTTATTTTTTTTGTTTAATTTATAAAATTTGATATTCTAATTAAGTTACTTAAAATGAAAATTTTATTTGAAAATAATATATATTCTATATATTTCATGCCCTTCATATAATTCAATATCACAAAATAATTTAATATTTTTAAATTATGTGTACATATGTAACTTGCCATAACAAATGTATGTTTGTATTAAAAATATTCTATATTTTTTATAATATGTTAGAGGATATATAGAAGATAAATAAGGGAAATAAAAAAGATAAAGTTTAGAGGATAGAAGATAAAAAAGGGAAATGAAATAGATGAAGTTTAAAAAATATATAGATAAAAAAATAGAGTAATTTATAACAATAAATTATTCTAGACATGTGTCAGTTATAAAGTATTCTGTACCAATACGGAATTATTGCAATCTGTATAATAGTAAAAGTCATTATTTTTAATCGTTAGAATCTTTAATGTGAAAGAAAATAATAATTTGAAATATAAAAGAATAAATTTTAGAATAAAAAATAATAATTTGAAATATAAAAGAACAAATTTTAGAATAAATTACAAAATTACAGTAACATATCACTACAAATTTGCATCGGGTCCATAGCTTAATGGTAGAGCATTTATTTTTTCATTTGCAAAAGTAAAATTGTTTTATATAAGAATGACTTCAATAGCCATTAAATTATGTGATGTTTAATTTTAAATGAAAAATTCCTAATTATAATTTTTTTCCTACAGAAGTATATTTTTTTTATATAAATATAAATGACTTTCGTTGCGATTAGATTATGTGATGTTTAATTTTAAATTCAACTGTTTATAAAGTACTTATATAAAAATATTCTTATTTAATTTAATTTTCAATCATTAGAGAAAATCTCCAATGTAAAAGAAAATAATAATTTGAAATAGCTAAGAATAAATTTTAGAATACAATTGCAAAATTGCAATAGCAAACTGCTGTAATCTGCATTGATCCATAGCTCAATGGTAGAGCATTTTGACTGCGTATCAAGAAGTTAACAATCTGAGTTTGATCGAGCCCTATTTATGATTTATTTTGTTCTTACAAAAAATATAATTTTTTTTCCGTATAAAAATGACGTTTGTAGCCATTAAATTATGTTTAATTTTAAATTCAACTATTCATAAAATACTATTATATAAGAATATTCATATTTAATTTTATTTTTAATTGTTTGAATTTTCAATGCGAAAGAAAATAATAATTAGAAATATAAACGAATAAATTTTATCAATGTATGATATTCCGAATCCTCATTATTAATGAAATCAAAATGATCTCTAAATTGAGTATAAGTACAAAATTACAATAAGGTCACTGGTTTGAACACGGTTGGCCCCTCATTATAATTTATTTTGTCATTTACAAAAGTAAGACTGTTTTATATAAGAATGACTATTGTAGATTATGTGATTAATTTTAAATGAACAATCCCTATTTATAATTTTATTTCCTTTACAGAAGTAATATTATATATATATAGCCATTAGGTTATGCGATGTTTAATTTCAAATAAAACTGTTTATAAAGTACTTATATAAAAATATTCTTATTTAATTTTTTTAATCATTAGAGAAAATCTTTAATGTAAAAGAAAATAATAATTTGAAATACAAAAGAATAAATTTTGGAATACAATTGCAAAATTACAATAGCAAACTGCTGTAAACTTGCACCGACCATAGCTCAATGGCAGAGCATTTTATCTGCATATCAAGAAGTTGCAAATTTGAATCCGAGCCCTGTTTATAATTTATTTTATTCTTAAAAATAACATTTTTTTCCAAAAAATGACTTTTGTAGCCATTAGATTATGTTTAATTTTAAATTCAACGATTCTTAAAATACTTTTTATACAAAAATATTTTTATTTAATTTTATTTTTGAGCATTGAAATCGTCAATGTGAAAGAAAATAATAATTCAAAATATAAAAGAATAAATTTTAGAATACAATTACAAAATTACAATAACATATCAAAGCAAATTCGCATGAGGTCCATAGTTTAGTGGTAGAGCATTGGGTCCTATTTATGGTTTATTTTCTTTTTACATTTATATGATAATGATTTATGTAGCTATTAGATTATGTTTAATTTTAAACTCAATGGTTCATAAAGTATTTCTTATATAAAAATATTCTTATTTAATTTCATTTTCAATCATTAGAAAAATTTTCAATGTGAAAGAAAATTGGAGTAAATGGAATACAAAAGAATAAATTTTGAGATAAAAATGCAATAGTAAACCGCTGCAAATCCGCATCTTGTCCACAAGGAAACCATGAAATTCAACAAAATCAGTACCAGTCCCATCAAAATAATACGTCCCTTAATTATTGAAGGCCATATCTCCGATCAAGGTGCAAAAATCCTACCCCTTCCTTGGAAATAGGACAAGTACCGATAAGCCCAATTATTAATAATCTAGGAAAAACTTTTAAAAAAATTTTTTCAAACTAATCTAGTCTATCTAGATAAGCATGTCTACGCCATACACCCAAATTTAGGATCTCAATACTAATTTAAAAAAAAGCCTAAAATGGAAACATTAGTATATAAAATATAAAAAAGAAAAGATTCAAATTTACCCAGCCAAGCATGTCTACGCCATACACCAAAATTTAGGATCTCAGTACTAAGTGAAGAAAACCTAGCAAGGAAGCATTAGAACATAAAATATAAAAAAGAAAAGGGAGGAACTTCCTTCCATCGTAAGAAGTACCTCCCCCATTTCTACTTTGATATAAGCATTTTACATTATTTTACTTTAAGTGTTTATTTACAATTTTGAGAATATATTAATTACTCTCTCCGATTCATTTATATAAACACAACTAATTGTGCATAGGGATTAAAGAATTTGTTAAATTATAATTTTTGAACAAATCTTTCTTATTTTGCCCCTAACATTGCTTTAATTGAATACTTGTTTTGAAAGTCAAATATGTCATAAGAGCTTCTTATCATAAACACAATTGATTACTTATACCCATAATGAAAGGATAAATCACAATAAAAACACACCCATTTCTCCTAATTACTGCCAAGTTTAACCTCTTCATCAAAATTTTAAATTTGGCCTCTCATTTTTGGTGTAAAAATTTTGGTGGGAAATGAAAGTTTAATTTTTATTTAAAAAATGTGGACACTTAGTAAAGGAAGTATGTGCAAATAACCTTTTTGGAGCCAAAATTTTTGATAGCATCAATTTTCTCTTCAAATTCTTTCAAAATACCCAGTTATAAATAATGTTAATTCAATAGCTAAGAAATTGCACATGAACTATAACAAAAAAAGTCCACTTCCTACAACCATGTCACATCCATTTGATCTGAATCTGCAACCCCCTGATTCACCCATAATTTTCAAAAATGTGCTCACTCCAACTGTTGGTCCCTTGAACTTGATTGATTTAAAAGCAAAAAAAAAAAAAAAAAAAAAATAATTTTCAAAATGTGCTACTGCCAACTGTGGTCCCTAAAAAAAAAAAAAAAAAAAAAAAATCACCGAATCATGATGAAGAGCTTGAATTCACACAATGTTCTTCTGGCATGGTTGCTAGTATGAAGAAAGGAGCAAAGAAAAAGAACATGATAGAAGAAACAAAAAATTTAGTAAAAAATATGCTTCTTTCTGAAACGCAAGGAACGTTAAATTCGTGCTCTATCGAGAAAGTTGTACACAAACTGTCTATTTCAAAAAGGTCAATTTATAGAACTTGGAATATTTCAAAGAATGGTGCATTAGTTACAGATGTGATAAAGTGTTTTTAGAACAGAGATAAGAAGCATATTGTCTTTCAGCGCATAGAATTAAAGAAATACCGCTCAAACGTCAAATGAACCAATGGTCACTAGCACGTGAACTGGACGTATCTTTAATAACCGTACACAGAATGTTAAAAAGATGGGACATTAGACCACATTCAAATGTAATTAAACCAATACTGAAGGAAGAGAACAAAAAAACAAGAATTGATTTTTGCTTGTCGATGATTTATATAGGTACAATCACTAGCAAATCCCTAATTTTTCGAAATGAAAAAATTTATAAGCACCATTTTTTTTTTTTTTTGCAACAAACCGCTGTCATTTTGAGGCAAAGCATTCAAGTCAGAATTGGTAAACAATCTCTTGTGCCCATTTATAACCATGCTTATTTTTTTACATGATTAATTTTTCATAAAATGTGTCTACAACATCAAAACTGTGTGCAATTATGCTTGAAATGGAGAGAGAAAGATAATACAGTTATAAATTGATTAGTGAATCATATTTAATGAAATATTTGAACTTTGTTTGCCATTGTCTTATTTTTCTAAAAAGTTGGTACTATAAACAAAACAAATCAAGGGTAATTTAGACTTTGCACTTTGACCATCGTCCAAATTAAATAACTTTGTCTATATAAATGGAACATCGAAAATCGAAACTTTGTCTATATAAATGAATCGGAGGGAGTATTTATTTTCCAAATTTACACATATTTATTAGGTGTTTTATAGTAAAATTAAATGGGAAGCTTCTAATTTTAAGAAGCACAATTTAGACATTCTACCATATATTTTTTAGAAAATCAATATATTCTAATAATTTTCTTAATCCTTGTAAAAAGATCAGTGTTTCTATTAAAGTGAAACGGAGGGAGTAGTAGCTAGTAGCCTTAACTAAAGAATGAGCCACAATATTAGCTTGTGGACAAACCCACTGAGCACAAAAAGCATTGCCTTCACTTAAGAGAATGTGACAATCCCTTATAAAAGTCCCATATTCATTATTTGAAATATTAGGAGAGATCAAGTTTTGCCAAACCTCTCGACAATCCAGCTCTATATCAACATTTTGAAGCGCTTATTGTCTAAGCCAACTTAATGCTTCTCGCAAAGCTACGGCCTCACTAACTTTTGGAGAGAAATACTCTATAAGCCAATCTGTTTTGGCAATAATAAAATTACCTAAATCATCCTGCACCATAGCCTCAAAAGCCTCTTTATCGGCGTGCTGAAAAACAGCCCCATCCACGTTACACTTGAGCCTCCCAATAACAGGTGTAGTCCATTAAGTAAATTATCACCATGCAACGTTGGACCTATAGCTTTTTCATGCATTTGTTGGACCTCTCTCCAAGCATGCAATTCCCTTAAAACATGACTAACAATAGCTGAAGGGACCTCTTTATGATGCCATAATAACTGATTCTTGAAATGCTAAATGAAATAATCTAAACCACAATGTTAGTCATAAAATTAGTATCCCACTACAAAAAAAACGCAATCAGTCGCAAAATGGCAAAAATCGGTCGCTATTTGTACTGTGCGACCGATTTGCGACCGACTTTTTTCGGTCGCAAAATCACTGGTCGCAAATATAAATTGCGACCGATGAGAAAATCGGTCGCAACTTCTTGGTCGTGATTTAATTGGAATTCAGTCGACAATTGGTCGCAGAATTCGGGTCGCAAATTTTTAAAATCGGTCGCAATTTTATAATTCAAAAATTGTTTTTTGGTATCATCGTCGCAAAAATTGAAAAGGGATAAAAAAAATTATATTATTTTTGAAACCAAATTTTTCTACACCGTGTGAAAGTTGGACATAAATGCATATATAACACACGCAATTCAAGAACAGGTATAAAAATGTTAATTTTTATTGTTCTGAACAAATTAAAAATGAAAATAACAAATGGAAAAAATATAAGGTCGGAAATCAAATCTATATATGCTGCTGCTCATCTGCAGGATCCGATGTCGGATCGCCGGGAGGAGTACCTGCTAGATGTGATGTACGCCACGGAGGGGTGAGCAGGTATCGACTGCAGATCTGGGATCAGGAGCGATAGTGGCTGTGCTTGAGACGTCGAACATGTCGTTGTTGAGCAGGCGCAGGATCAGAGGAGAAAGTACGACGGTGCTCACGGGACAGCCGCGCACATGCGCTCAGAAGCTCTGCAATCTGTCTCTGTGATAGGCAAGCTGAGGCCCGGTATCATCATCATCATAGTGCGATCAGTGTGCTCCGGCTGCGGTGGCTGCGCTGGTGTAGAAGACGTGAGCTGCTGAGCCAGTTGTAAAACTGGGGATGCCTGAGACCCGATGCCGATATACCTATCCTCTTCTTCTCGCCCCCTACAGCTCGGATAAAGTGCTACCTCGTCAATGCTTGTCAGCTTCGGATTCATCGGTGTGAGAAGTAACAAACGTCCCGAGCTGTAGTATAGTTCTCCTGAAAAATTAAAAATTTATTTCAACAATTGCAAGCTTTATATATTGAACTTTGTACATCGTTCGCTGATTAGAGGGTAAAATGTAATATTATTCTTGTTATTACATTGCACGCTCGCGCACGTCTGTCGACAAAGGTATTGCGAGCGTGTCCTTCGTGTGAGTGTATGTAAACACTCCTCGGTTGTGGGCTCATCGGTGTGGGCTCACGACCTAATTCTTTAGCCTGTAATGAATTTTTATGCATGATATATTAATATATATATTGTCCTTTCATTAAACATCAGTTTCTTGCAAAGGGACTAGTTCACTTACTAATAATCGAGCTGTCTCTATAGCAGATATAGATCCGCCTGTGTGTCGCGAAGGTCCTGCTCCATCCCCGCCAGTCTCACTGCGCCTGTTTTGTGCAAACATCTCCCGCTTTCTCTTGAATGCAGGATCCTCCCAAGCCTTTTGCCAGCTCTCCCATATCTCCTGAGACACGCACCGTTGTTTCTTACCGCTTCTTCTCATCCTATAGGTGAAGTCAGCGTATCGATCGGCGCATATCTTCTCCCAGGCTACTTTCAGCATAGCCGTAATGATGTTTCTGCTAAAAAATGAAATATAGCGTTTAAATACTAAGGATGTATCTTGAATTGTAAACATTGAATGATGATATAACTTAAACCAAAGAGTACCTGGAATTCCTCCCAATAAAAGTCTCTCACCTCTTGCGGTACGGCATCCCATGTGCATCCTTCTTTATGCAGCTGTAGCTTGATTATCTTCAAAATTTGCCTCGCTGCTCAAGAAGGTGGATATATGCTGAAAAAAAAACAGAAGTGAAATATAATTACACGAAAGCATCACAGTTACGAATAAGTACAAAATATAATTACAAAATATGCCTGCAGAATTTGAATAAGTACTTACTGTCCCGCTACCAAATTGAGGGTGATACCGTGGATCTCGATGAAGCTGGCAAAATAAATTGACAAATGTTATTAATTTCTAGTAATTAATATATAATTTAAAATGACAGTTATGACATTTATGTACTTGCACAGTGGGTGACTAGTAGCAGAACCCACAGCTGCTGGAGTCTGTATGTCAGAAACGGGGTAGAAGGAGGGAAGCGAGCAGAAGGCATGTTGATGGCCGGACAGTACTGGCGCTGAGCAGAGATTGAACCCCAGACCGTAACTGAGGAAGGAATGTTGAGGGCGGCCAGTACTGTTCTGAGCAGATGACGAGGCCCCAGACGTATCTACGAAGGATGGTGATGGCGGCAGTACTGGTCGGGGGGGGGCGTCATGTCGGGCTTCGAGCAGATGACGAGCCCCGGAGTACCTGCGAAGGGACGAGGGATCGACCCTAATCGTCCATGGGCACTGCGTCCAGGTCCACGACCTTCACGCGAACCACTGCCGGACGCGCTCAGAAATCAACGCTCTGCCGCTAGCCATCTGTACTGCAGATATCAGAACCTAGATAAAATGAATTTATTACCAATTATATGAATTGTAAGAACATGTGGTAAAATACGAGCAAACAAAGTGATACCATTGAATTCTTATTATAATATTAATTGCATATACATTTATCAATTGTGTAACATAAAATTGCTCTAAGTTTAAGTGTCTGCTTCCTCCTCCTCTTCATCAGCTTCCTCTTCTTCATATTCGTCTTCTGAGGTACCCATGATGATTTGATCTTCTTCCTCTTCATCATTTGATGGTCCTATTTCAACATAAGATCGGCTTTCATCATCTAATCTATCTGTTAAATCTTCAACAACTTGCATCGGTTGCGTTTCAACCTTAACTTCTTGAAATGCCTCCGATACTGCGAGTGAAGAAGATTGTTTCGTTTCAAGTGCATGAACAACTGATCTAGCCTTGATTTTGCACACTACCATCCAATCGCATCTATCTCGTTTAAACGATGGATAATATACACTTGTTGAGCTTGCGTGCCAAACAAAAGGTTCATACTTTGTATATTCTTCTCTTTGATTATATCAACCAGATTATATAGGAGAAACCTTCTGCCAATGTTGGCGTAGGATCAACAACCATTCACATTTGAATAGATTGTGGCACTTATTGGTAGGGCCTTGGATATTCTAACTCCAAAAACCTCAACAATTATTTCCCATAAAAATCGTTTGACACGTCACTGTAGTTTGATCCCTTTATGCACACACCGCTGTTCATTGTCTTTCTGCTTCTCTCATAACCCTCAGTATGAAACTTGTAACCGTTTACAAAGTAGCCAGAGTAGGCATTAGCAACCGGTAATGGGCCCTTGCCAGATCCGTAATAAATCTGTTACGAATATCGCTTCCCGAGCTTCGAGCCTGTGGGAAATAGTAATGACATGAGTCATATTTAATAAATGTACATTCCGTGTTGTGTACATTGAAAGTAACTTACATAATATTTGAACCATTCTGCAAATTCGGTGTCCAGCATTGCATCAACTGCAGTATGAGTCAAATTGGGAAGCCGCAGAAAGATTGATATATTCCGCTATTTATGAACGAACCTATAGCATAACTATGCTTTACAACGGCCCACGTCAGTCTAGAGTGTTTACATTATTTTACTTACTGTAAGTATGGTTGTGATCTCTTCGCAATTCCAATATAAATATAGGTTTTGAGCCGCTTGTATCTCTGCATACAGTCAATCATCTTTTTTTTAGTTTACCAATCGTACGCCCAAGGCGTAGGTGAAAATTTTTAGATTTCCTTTAAACTCGAATTGAAGCGATTTCTCCATCATGTACGTGGCAACTCTCCGGATGCTTGGTGGAAACATGTGTCAAAGTAGTGTGAACAGAATGTGGAAGCTTCTTCCACCAAATATGCATTGCAAATGGATCCCTCGACCTTTGCCTTATTGCGCACATTTTTTTAAATTTTTTGCAGGTGTCTGTCATTGTACAATGCCAATATGTAAGTATAAGTTCAAATAAATGATGTAATCATTAGAATGAGATGTTATTGAGTCACCTCTTAAATGGATACATCCATCGATATTGTACCTGTCCTGCTAAATGACATTCATAGGGCAAATGAATCGGCAGATGTTCCATAGAATCAAAGAAGCCGGGTGGAAAAATTCGCTCCAACTTGCACATCACCAATTGGGATTTTCTCGCGCTACATTGGTCCATATCATCGCATCGAATAAAAGTCGATCGTCAATTCCTTGAAAAGAGGACTTTCAATTATGTCATTGCTTTCCAAATTTTTCCTGGTACTAATCCCGGAATGCCACAGGCATCAATCTTTGCATGGAAAACATGGCAGTTATGGCTTTTTTCATGCAACAATCTGTACTTCCTCATGTCCACAAATCTACCATATTTGGAACAGTAGCATCTGGAATCTTAAATGATCGTAAACCATTCCGCACAATATTGCCTTTGGGGTTTATCTTAAACAATCATGCTTTCGTAAACTTACCAGTAAGTTCAGTTTTGCTCGAGATTTGGTCGAGACAAATTTTCTTTCATGTCTTGCTCTCGCTTTTTGATTATCCTTTGGTTTTCACTTCCAATGTTCATGACAGGTGTTGAACAGATTTCTCAACAATTTTTTTCTATTGTGCATGACTCAAGGTTATGACGAATTAAGAAGTGAACTCCAAGTTGGCAATCCCAGAAGTGCTTCACTTTTTCACCGCTATTCCTGCCAATTATTTATTTACTCTCTGCACCCAACTCAGTAACTTTTCTGCCCAATCTTCAATCTGTAGATATTCTGCTTCAGACTTCACAGTGTGGAGGGGTTCAACAATAGTCTGTGTTCTTTCTACAACATTGTCGAATTTCTCCTCCAAGGGTGAGATTCTGGTTAAAATTTTGCGATGGACAATCTCAACCAACATTGTTTACCTCATTCTTTTAGTGTTAAATGCATTAGTGTTTCATGCACATTGAGCGACAAGCAATTGCCAGCGGTAACTCCACCAGATACATTCCAATGTGGAAATCACTTGGTCCAAAGCAAAGAGCTCGCAATATGACAATTCTGATTGGTCGACAATAACAAATGTTTCACCCCCATATTCCCATAAATAATTAAGTTCGCAATCAAGGCTGCAGAACACATCAATTTTTGTTTGGAATTAGTAGGACCAGGAAAATAACACACAAAGAACATATATTCATCTTCATCACATTGACGGTGGTAGATTATGATGGTGTCACAATGACAGGCCATGAATGATATTGTTGGTCCTGATGCAAACGGCTGAACCCATCCAGTACAAAGTCCCCAATCTGATAATTTCTACATTTCAGCAGCAAACACAGGATGATAGTTTATCAAATGTTTCACGCTTCAGAGTCTGATGGATGAGTCATTATTACCATATCATAATCATGCAAAGCATGCAATTCATGTGTTGAGTGTCGCCTTAGGCATATAACCTTTGAAGGCGAGGAATAAGAGGGAAATAATACATCCTTTGTACTCTACCAGTCCCTTGACCCCGCCGTTGATATCTTGGAAGATTACAAAACTTGCAGTCTCTGAATTCCGAGTCAACACCCCAGAATATCATAAAATTATTATGACAGCAGTCAATCTTTTCTACGGATAGTCCCAATCCTTGAACCAATTTTTTTGTCCGATAAAAATTATCAACCATTGAATGGCCTTCAGGCAACATTTCCTTTGCTAACTGCACAAAGTCATCGTAACACCTTTTTGAAAAATGGTGCTCTGATTTCATGTGTAGTAATCGTGCCACAACGGATAGAACTGAATGATTCTTGCATCTAGGCCACAGTTCACTGTTAGCTGCACTTAACATGTCAAACAATTGTTGTGCTGCTACATTTGGCGATTCCTCAATATCATCCCAATGACATTCTACTCTACTCGCATCGATTACCAAGCATCGATTACCATATCATTGCATTGATTACCATACAGAAATTGATAAGGCTGAACTTCTAAACTTATCGGAATGGAGTGACCTGACCCACTTGCAACTCGAGCTTCACCATGATGTATCCATTCGTAATAATTTTCCACGAACCCATGTTTGCACAAATGAAGTTTCACTGTATCGATGTCTAATAAGGCTTGATTTCGACACTTCTTGTGATTACATGGACACCTCAACTTATTACCATCCATAAAACTGGGATTACCAACTGCAAACTGTATAAACGCCTCTTTTTCTGGACCAAAATAATACTGACTCCCCGACCGGTGGTACTATTCACAGACCGTAAAACTATTATTTTAGACACAGAAAAATTAGGGCGTTACACTGTGTTTATAAATGGAAAATTATATGTAATTGCATTAGTCTAAATCATCCTTAAAATATGCCAAATGTAATGTTCAATTTACACTTATAACTTACTAAGGTTATTTCTATAATAAGGGTAACTATATATAAATGTAAACTGACTAAGTTCATTTATTCAATACTAAGGTTATATATATTTCTATAGTGTACTATTCTACATATTGAATTTTTGGGGAAAAAATTCGGCAGCATTTCGGCACAACACAATCAAATCTCAAATATAAAAACAAATCAATAAACACTTCTATATCATACCAACATTCTCCAAAGGCAATATGGCCACTACTAGGCCTCCAATCCAAACTCATCATTTATTTAAGTCAAAAATATATTTAAGAAAAATAACGACAATAATATAAAATAAAGAAAAAATTTATATTAAGAAAAACACAGCCAAAACTTATCAAGAAAGAGTTGCAATAATTAAGAACATGTAATAACCTACACACAAAAAATAGTTATTATAAATTCCAATTATTCTTCAAAATTATATTAATATCTATCAAAGCAGACTTTGAAACTTGAACGAAGTGTATAAATATATTCTCATTATATTCTATATTATATTCTCATTTTGCTCATATAGTTATATGTCATTTTCTCATAATGTGCCTCCTATGACAATTTTTTTATTCCTTTTAAATATCAATAGAACTATATCCAAAAGATTTTTCATTAGAATTAATGAGTGAAAATTTTAAAAAAATGAAAAATTCAAAGTATGTTTTTAATATAATTTCTGTTTTTGAGTGAATAAGATAAGTGATTACATCTCTCATTATTGTATTTTTATTCTTTTTATTGCTTAGGAAGAATAATCATTCGCACGAGACTCGTGGAGATAAAATCTCAATATCTAATACGGTAATATCATTATGATCCCTCTACTCATTATTACATATATATAGGTCTTTAGAATATATAATATTCCTATTGTTCCAAGCAGTCCTTTAATAGTAGTAGTAGTAGTACGAGTACAACGCTTTCTAGTTAGATTCCTCATTTGCTTGACGGTGCGTGTTAATGGATTTTTTGACTAAAAAGTTAACCTTATCCATGTAATTATTCTTTTCCGTAAATACTTTTGGCACAATTTGTGCCAGAGACACTAGCCACGTTGTAATTGTTGTAAAAAGATAGTAATACCTTTGAAAAAAAATGTTAAGGAGGTTGTTTTTAAGACAGGTAAAAATTGTAGGAAGGGACGTATCTAGAAGATTGATTCAAGAGCGCCCAATTATAAATTAAAAATATTATTAAAGTAAATAAAAGAAATCTAAAAATATATTTTTAAAAAAATATAATCTTCTATTCATTTGAAAATTTTTATTATTAATATCATAAAAATTAAATATCCTTAATTATAAAAAAAAAATCTCAACTAACATATAACTTCAACTAACATATAACTTATCCATTTTATACACAAAAGGTTAATCAGTCTAAAAAATAAACTTTATCCTCTTGGCAACTCCTCATTTAAGAAACTTAGATTTATTAGCATCCTAAGTAGATTACGGTGAGAATTTGCAACAACTCAGTAATTTTGTTTAATCGCAACTAATTATTTGGGTTAACTTTTTAATTAACTTTTAATCCAAGGATTTTAAAATCCCTAAATACAGAGTTTTGAATATAAAACTGCACTCAATGTTTTTCTCTCAATTGTCTTTGATCATCTTCTTTCACTACATGGTAAAAAAAAAAAAAATGTTGCTTTTTATGACACTTTACAAACTGAAGAGTGCAAGATACATTATTTTCATGTGATTAGATTGATATATTCACTGTTAATTTCTTGGATGATTAAGCTAGCTAGCATGTACATGTCTTTTATAGATAATTATTATTTGTTAATAAAATGCATATCTAATCTTATTTTTGGAGGTCTAAAAATGACATGGGCAAAAGGAGAAAGAATGCTACATGAAATTTATACAATCAAATTGTTGTTGTGCATTCTACTTTACACAATTAAAATAATTAACTTATAGAAAAAAAGAAAGCCAAGACGTCGCCGATTACCATACAAAACCGAGAGTTTAAAAGAAATCTATTTGTAATTGGGCAGTAAAATCCAACAGTTCTCTTTCAACGCATACCATAAAAAAGAAAAGAGGAAATATAATAAAATAAGCCGATTCAATTTAAATTTATAAATCCTGCTTCATTCAAAATCAAAGAAAAATTGAACCAAGAAAAGTTATTTTCAACTGGCCACTTCAAAAATTTGCAATACTATGATTAGTGCTTACCAATCAGTCTTCTTCCTTCTTGTCGGGGGTTTTGTGATGCCACTGACCAATCTTCATTTGATGTGATTACTTGAAGATCATATCTTTGAAGATGCTGATGTTAAATAATATTTAATATAGCCCAGATCTATTGTTCATAGAATTTGTTTGATAGAAATAGACAATAAGCAGAAGCGTACCTTGATCCATAACAGCAGAACAATAATAATAATAATAACATTAATAATATTATTAATAACAAATAATACTATATAACTAATACTAATACTAATAATAATAATAATAATATAATATATAATAATAATATATAATAATATAATAAGAACGTAACAGTAGTAATATTTAATAATAACAATAATAATAATAATAAGAAGAACAGCAATATATAATAATTTATAAGATAATAACAATAATATAATAATAATAATAAGAACAGCAGTAATACAATTATAATAATAAAATAATAATAATATAATAAAATCAATCAATAATAATAATAATAATAATAATAATAATAATAATATAATGAATAATAATATAATAATAAGAACAGTAATAATAATAAAAATAATAATAATTTTGACTCCCCTAAAAAAATTCTAATCGCAACTCAACCATATACTAAATAAATTAATCGCAACCATATACAAAATTCTAACAACAATATACAAAATCAACCATAAATTAATATAATAAAAAACAAATAAATTCGAAAAAAAATTTCGAAAAATTAATTGCAAAATAAAACTAACCTCAGATTGTTTCGAAACAGAGTGACTGGAGTGCAAAGGGAGCGAGAATGGCGGCGTCAGGCGGGCTGGAACGGTGTCAGGAAGGGCCGGAGCGGCGTTGCGGACGGAGGAGAGGAGAGGAGAAGGAGAAGAGAGAAAGAAGAAGAAAGAAAAAAGAGAGGGCGCGGCTTGTTTAAAGCCCTAATTTTTGCGACCGACTTATTGGTCGCAATTTCCATAAACTCGGTCGCAATTTTTAATGAGCTGACGTCGTTTGACTAGGCACAAGTTTTGCGACCGATTTGCGACAAAACATATCGGTCGTAAAAAAATCAGTCGCAATTCAGTCTCAAATCGGTCTCAGAACTTTGCCGCATTTTTTACGCGCGAAATTTTGCGACCGATAAAACGTAGTCGCAAATCGGTCCAATTCGGTCGCAAAAATCGGTCGCAAATCCGTAGTAAGGCGGTCAGCAAATCCTAACCTTCTCGCGGGAAATTTTCAGCGCCATATTAGACTGATGTACTAGAAGTCGCAAATCGGTCGCAAAATTGCGACCCTTATATGTCGGTCGCAAAAATCGGTCGCAATTGAGCGTTTTTTTTGTAGTGTCCAATTTTTCCATATTAAAAAAGAACCGGTGGCTAGAAGTAAAAAGAGAAACATTAAGGCTCCGTTTGTTTCCGTAAAATAATTTGTAAAAAAATATTTTTCACAATTTTTCATTGTTTGGAACATTTAGAAAAATAAGTTAACGGAAAATGTTTTTCTGGTCAATGAAAAATTAAGTCAGTTTTTAATGAAAACAATTTCTCATTTTCGAGAGAGTAAAATATTTTTCAAATATTGGTAAATCTTATAAATCCATATTTTTTCAATTTATTAATCATCATAGTTACTACCACCAGTCACCATTTATCACCGACCACCACCACGACTATCACCACTGACCACCACCACCGGCCACCGGCAACTTTCATAATTTATATTTTTTTCTGCATTCTTTTCATATTTAACAATAAAATTTTTAAATTATAAAATTTCTATTATTAATAAAAGTTAGTAAAATTTCTTATATTAATAATATTTTTATAGTCTTTATAGGATAAAGACTAAATTATAAAATTTCTATTATTAATAATATTTTTTATAGTCTTATAGGATAAAGACTTTAATATTTTTAACTAATTTTAAACATTACAACCAAACAACAACGGAAAATAAGTCATTTGGAAAATATTTTTAAAGAAAAAATTTTTACCATGAAAATATTTTTTAACAAATTATTTTCCTACAAATTATTTTACGGAAACAAACGGAGTATAAAAGTCATAAGTTGTTGATGCCCGCAATCAAAGGACTCAGGGCATCAAAAAAAATAATGCATTAAATCCTCGTCCTCTCCACCAAGAAGGACACTAAAAGTCATATTATTTCCTTTTTGCCACTTTCCTTCCCACAAATATTCTTGCCATGTATATACGCTACTTGCTAGAGGATAGGCATTTTAGATTCACTTCCACTTCATTCTCATCGTTTGCCAATTTTGTCATGTTCTGAGGTTGTGTCTTTTTCCCTATCCCAATTCCCTAAAGTTTGAGCTACCACTTTTGAGTCGATGAGCAGTATTTGTGTGTATCGCTAAGAGATAATTGTAGTAGTTATGGTGGGAGAAAATGCTTTTCTAGTCACTATTAGAGATGAGTATTTGGCGCACACCAAGACATAGCTTAGTGATAAGTATATATACAGTTTGACAATAAATTTAGGTTCAAATACCCCTTCCCCGTCGATTGAATTCTTAATTATTTATAGAGTTAAATCAACTAAATTTTTAAGAGTTAAATCAAATTGATCAGTTGACTTTTTGATTCATCTTAGTTCAGGGTTTTCGATAGTTGACTTTTTAATTGATCTTATTTCAAGGTTTTCAATTTTATATATAATAAAAATCAAACGGAACAATAGCTAAAAGATTTTGATTTTTTTATTAAATTAAACCAAATTGAACTAATTAGTTCGATTTTAGTTCTACTTGTCTTTTCATATTCTACTCAGACTATGTTTAGCAATAACTTTTTAAATAATTTGATCAAAATGCTAAACGCTATTTTTTTATAGTATTCAGTAACATAACATTTGAAATAATTTTTAGAGATTAATGAAGCATTTTATAAAAAATTAATCCCTATAACGTTTAGCTTTTAACATTTCATTAAAAGTCATACAAAAAACTACTAGTTACTCAAACAGATAACAACATATAAAACAACTAATTTTACCGCCCTTAGACCTGGTCACTATCTCGAATAAGGTAATCCATCATCTTAAATAGCACAAAGAGTGCATGACTTTTGTTATGCACATATACAACTAAAAACTCATGCGAATAACACTGAATTATTATTCAAGATAATGGTTCTAATATTATAATTAAATAGATGTGAAACAAAGTAATCCTATTCATTAGGACACATGAGTCATATGATAACCAATAGACACAAACTTATATTGCGTGATGAGGCAGCTAACATTGCCCTTTAATGCTTTTTAAAAGATTTATATATATAAGTCACACAGATTGAATGGTTTTAAAATAGATTTTGTTAACATATTGCTTTCCCACTTAAGCCAAGAATCAAGCCTGCTTTAGTAGGTAAAATCTTGTTGAAAGCAAGACTCCACCTTGTGTTGTGGATTCAAGCTCATCAAGGTCTACCTTGTGTTTTTACAATTGATACTATAAATTATGATATCCATAGGCAATAAGTAGCGGTGGAGATATACAAATGCAATAAATTCTAAAAAGACTACTTTTATTCTTGTATAAGTGATCTAATACCTAGTGAAGGCTCCACATTTATTGTTATCAACCACTCAAATCAAAAAAGAAGCCAAAAATAAATAAGCAATATCCAACAAGAATTTATTTGATAAAAATATAAAAGGTTGAGATGGAAATTTACTATTGTCACAATATTAAATTTCTATACCTTTTTCTGCTTTGTTATTATATTTTTTTTTTCAATTTTAATGTTAGGATTTATAATTGAAGAATAATAAAGGAGCTAAGTGGGAAAATACTATTGTAGCAACCGTAAATTCCTCATCTGGCTTACAGAATATTTAAATTAAATTGATAATCCTATTGATAAAAATTTTATCAATAGTTCAAATTTATACTTATTTATTTAGGCACATTTAAATTTATTTGATTTAAGATGTTTAAATTAAATTAAAAGCTGTTGGCTAATGGTTGATAGTGATTAGCTTATTATTATTTGTGTTTGATAAAATTTTGTAGTGGTTGTTGTTAAAATATAAAATGACAATTAAAAGCATATATAAAGTTTGTTCAGTGCGTTGTTTGTTAAAATATAAAATGACAATTAAAAGATATATATATATTATATATATATATATATATATATATCAATTTAAAGCAAATATATTGTTTTGTTCATTATGTCATGTATATAAATAAAAATACAATTAAAATTCTTAAAATAATAATTCAAAAAAAATATTTAAATAATTAAAAAACAAAATTTATCATAAAAAAATATTAATTTTGGAAAAATATTAATTTATTGAATAATTATTTTATAAGGTTAATGAAATATAAAATAATATAAATACGAAATCAACTACCAACTGGATGTGAAAATACCTCCTAAATATAATTTTATTAATAATTATTTTTATAAGGTTAATGAAATATAAAATAATATAAATACGAATCAACTACCAACTGATGTGAAAATACTCCTAAAATACCTTATAGAAACAACAGCCGATTGAAACTTCTATCAGCTATTAATTGCTGATTAAAAAGCTTATTAAACACCTGCAACTTAGATATTTGGTACGAAACAACTACCGGATACATGAATTAGCTAAATAAAACACACTCTTAATCCTCGAATTAGTTATTAAACTATTATAGTATTTTAGAAAGTGAAAAAAATCAGAAAGAATAGTAAAAGAAAATATTTTGTACGAAAAATTATTAAAAAACTTTTCTTAGAATAACAACTTTTTAGTGCATTTTCAAAGCTAAAAATAAATAAAACATAAAACTTATCCTTATGGTGTTAATTAAGCCATTAAAAGTATATAATATCTAATTTAAAGTTTTAAAAAAATAATTTAATTTCTAAAATTTGTTGCTATGCAGAGAAGCACAGATTTTAAAAAAAGGCATATGTCACAAATATTTCTAAAATTTTAATAATAAAAGAAATTTTTGCTGATAAAAAAAGTAATTTCTGATTTTCGATTTTTTTATGTCCACCATTAATTCTATTTATTATATTATATTATATTAATTTACAGAATGGATTTTATTCTGAAACAAAATAATATGGGATTGAAGATGGGACATAGGGATTAGGGTAAGCGAGAGATATCAAAAGGTTAAATGCTGAGATTATGGATATCTGATGGGTTACAGTATCCCTATCAATCAGTTTCACTGCCCTTTAGAACACATCAAAATAGGCAAAGCAAAGAATTGGTAACAACTACTCGAAAAAGGTTTGTCGCATTTTCTTTTCTTTCCATGTGGAGGGATTTGAATCACCAAATACAAGTAAAAATTCTATGTCCCAATGAGGGATTTTAATGTTAGGAAAAAAAATGATAGTGTGATTACTTTGAATTTACAACCAATTAGAGAAATTTAAAATATTAGTTAAATAAATTTTGAATAGATATGGGTATTAATTTTACTTTACATAGTGAGTTTGGATCGTATTTAAATGCAAACAATTGCGGAACTACATAATTTTAATTTTTTTTTGAAATTTATCTTATAAAATATAAAAAATTTTACTTTTTATTTATAAAATAGTGATTTTTTTTACATCGCCTTCTCTAAATTTTGAAAATTTTTTTCGCCTCCTTTAATTATTTTTTCTGGTTCCGCCACTAGATGTAAAGCTATGAACACATACTACAGGCCAAAATTTATATATGTTATATCATATATAGTGGGTATAATATTTTATTAATTTATATATGTTAACAATATTATGATGATTTAAATATTTTTTTTAGAAGTCTTTTTATTTACCTATAAAATTTATTTTAAATTTTTTGTAAGCTTTTTGCTAGTTTATTTTATACTGTTAAATAGATTTGAGCTAGAGAGCAATTATATAATTAGAATAGATTTTTGTAGATATCCAACTTGCTCCGATCCATTTTAAAGCGGGATTGGATATTAGCTAAATGGATTGGGACGCATGCAAATATTAAAAATAAATCTAAGGCACTATAAAATTAGTTGCTCAGATAACTATTAATGATATATTCGGTAATATTAGCTAACTGTTAATTGTTTTAGTAGCGTTTAATTATTTTAGTAGCTGTTGGTTATTAGTTGTTAACTGTTTATGTATTGGTTTAAAGCAAAAGTGTTAGGTAAAAATAAATATTTAATTAACACTAGAATGTTGACCTAAAATTTTAACTTATAGCCACAGGACTGAAATGGACTAATTAATAAAAAATAAGTATATACACACACACATATATATAAAACAAGTGTTATGTTTTCTTTTTTAAATTATTATCACTTTTTTATTTTTTATTTCGAGTTTTTCTATAATAAAATATTATATCTTATAATATTAAAATGAAAAGAGGATAATTTTTTTTTTCTAATTATGACAACATGCTATTATCCTTATTTTAAGACGATAGACATAAAATAATTATATAATTAAAATGACATATATTTCTTTGAGATTTGAGAAAGAAAATTAAATAAATAACAAGAGTATTATAGCAAGTAGAATTGTAAGCATTAAAAATGGGGAAAAAAAGCAAATGCATAAGAGTTTAAAAAATAAAATTTCAAACCTAAATATTAAAGGATTTAACGTTTCCTAACCCCTAACAGTTGTTATAAATATTGAGTTACCGAACGATTTAATTAATAGATATAGTATTCTAACTCCAGTTAAAATACTAAAAGCTCTTTGAAACACTACTGCCGAATAGGCTCTAAGTGTGCTAGTAGCTGTCAGTTACTTTATTAGTGCTTAATCAAATTTTTTGTAATAACATTCCATAATTTGTTCTCTCAAATTTTAAATACTAATATAAACCGCTACGCATTGAATATTATAAATAATATTTTTCTATTCTCTTACTTTAGAGAAAACAGAAAAAGCTCTGAGATTAAGAAAATAATAAACATAAAATTTTTCTCATTTTTTGTATATAATACCCTTAATCAGCTTTTTAATACATAATTAATGGTGAGAAAGACAACTCACTAATGGATCTAGGGTATTCTAAAGGTGTATTTATTAGCCAAAATCTTTAAGGATTGCAAGAGTCTTTTCAACTTCAAATTGGAATATTTGAATAGATTTATATTGTTTTCGAAAATAGGGCACTAGTAAGAAAAAAACTGTCCTCAAAATCACTGGATATGAGATCATAAAATCAAAATTTGTGCATGTATTAGTAAGGGTTAACATTCATGTAAAAATAATTTTTAACAAGTAGGGTATAACAATATAAACCTGTAACTATTTTATTCTGACCTCCCAAGAAAAATACTCATATTTAGTCATATTTGTGCTTCATGTATAAATTAGTGCACGCTTCTTGGAAACTGAATATAAACTTAGTCAATAAAGGATTACAATTAAGTTTGTTGGAAGAAATTTAAATTTATCCCCAAATTAAAAGTCTAATAAGGACATAGAAACTTTTTTTATAAGTAACTGGCAACAATTAAAAAATGTGGTCATATTATGAAACGAGTGTACGTACTTTTATTCGCGCTCAGATTCGTAAAGTTGGAGCACATTTTTACCAAACAACTAGAAACATAAAATCATTAATTGTCCAACCAATTTATAGTCTGCCACTATGCTCATTGATTGAGCCAAAAAAAGCAGTAACAAAAGTTAATCAAGGGCATATTAGATTTTCTCTTTTGACATCCTTCCAAAAATTTTCATTTAAAGTACAATTCTTTATATAAAACAAACACTCAAAATGGAAATTTTCTCTAAAGTAAGAGAACCGAGGGAGTAGATCATAACACTACATACTATGTCAAATGATGTTGTCGAATAGAGCCTAAATGAATTTGAAATAGTTATGACTAATGAGTAATAAAATTTTAAACGTATTTAAATAAAGATAATTCAAAGTTTAGGAATATCTACCACATTTTTATCCCTACAACCAAACTATATTTATATTTCTCAGAAAACTAAGGTGATATTTGGTTTGGGTAAATAGACTTGGGAAGTGTAACTTCATGGAAAGTGCATAAAGTATTTATGTTTAGTTTGAATTATCAATTCTACTTCCAGGAAAGTAAATCATCTAAATTCTCTAATACAAGGGAAATAAAAGCTTCTCCAATATAAATGTGGATTGCTCTTATTTAATTGTCACATCAGAAAATAAAAAGATTTTTTAAAAAAATACTCTCTAATGCTAATGTTTATTTAGTATGTCAAACTCATGTATCAAAAAAATAAATAGACATTATTTATCACACTTTCTATTTCTAGAGAATTTCTTAGAGAATATAGGCATTTATTACTCTATAGACACTATATTAAATTGTGGACCTAGAAAAGAAAAGAAGAAAGAGGATGCAAAAGGATCTGAAAGTAGTGCATTGGAGAGAGATTGTTAAAGTTCAACGTCTATAAATAGATATTCAGTCACATCATTATTTACATCTTCTATTACATATAACACATCAGCCACAATCTCTATTAGTGGTGGAAATATTCTAAGTTATTTAGATATGGTTAGGAAAGTTGCAATTGTGCAGTTAAGTGTAATGAAATCTCCTATTATTGTATTTGTAGTTTGGGAGTAATTTACTTCTCAGGGAAGCTTATTTGCACACTAAATATGTTCAAATTATATTTATTGGAGAATAATTTTCTTGCAAGCGTAGTTTTTAAGAAGTATATATCGAGAAATAGGTCATCTTAAAACAACCTAGGTTTCATATATTCCCTAAAAGAAAAGTTTAAGACAATGTATATTTTGAGATAAATTCCATTGACCGTCATAACTCCTGACATGATATTAGTAAAATTCCTTATCTTCATAATTGAATAGTTTGTTTTGAGGGTTAATAACAAGGTAGATATTATTTTGTCTACAAAAGGGAGTAGGTGAAAGCTCATTAAGTAGAGAAGGGAGCAAGTGAAATTGGGTTAGTAACTACAATTTTCATCAATTGAGGAAAGAAAGAGAAAGGAGAAAGAAGGGAAATGAAAGGGAAAGTTTCAAATGACCCCACAATTATTCAGATAGAAGAGATTTCAACTTAAATTATTATATGGCATACTTGGAATTACAAAACTATCGCACGTGCCAACAGAAATATTTTTCAGAATAAAAGAATTCCTATGTCGGAAAGTGATGAATAAACTTATTCAGAACAACTTATTCATTAATTAAAGATTAATTGCTATGTAATTAACCTCAAAGCGCGTGAAAGAATTTACCCACGAATATTTCATAGCTGTTCTGGATTTCATCGCGGCTACTCTCTATAAATATTTCTTTTATAGCAATTAATCTTGTGAAAATCATATGCTGAATTCGTGTATATTTTACAGCTTAAACCACTTTTTATAAATCATATAAAAACTTTTTGCAGAAACTACACTAACTTACAAGTCAAGAGATGCTGCTTTCAGAAAAGAAAGTTAAGAGATGCTGTTACACGTAGTCATGAGACAAATTTGGCAAACAACCAGTTGACTACAACACTTCACAAAGGCCGTTATCATTGCCGCATTCTGTGCAATTTACTTGACTCTCCTCCCTTCACCATCACTTCATCTTTTCATGTGGTCTCTCTCTCTCTTTTTTTTTTTTTTTTTTTTTTTTTTCGGGTTCATAGCAGCTTAAAAATAAAACCTAGGGTTATTCATAGTATTACTGGCCTTAAATAGAAGAAGGTTTGAAGGGACAATGTAATATTTTTGACGATATATATATCTCACCTATAGTTGACCCGTCATTAACTCCAATAACCTTGACACTGATACTTTAAGTGTAAAAAATTTCCTTAGTATTCTTTAATTACACTACATATGGAAATAAGTTTGTTGTACGGTCCGTTATAATATATATCATAGGTATGATATATTTTAAGATCTACAAGCCAAACAGGGAGTTAGGGTGGAAAGATGGGCTACATTTAAGGTAGAGAGGGAGCAGTGGAAATTTGGGATAGTTCAGGTACCAGCCTCAAATTTTTGTTCATCCCCTCGATATTTAGTTGAGGAAAGAAAGAAGAGAAAATGGAGAAAGAAGGGAAAATAGAAGAACGGATGGCAACAGTTTTCAAATCTCTGTACTCTCTCTATCTCAAATAATATTTCAGATAGAAAGAGATTCCAATGAGCTTAAATTATATAATATTATGGTCCATTACGTAGCTGGGAAATTTTATCATCAAAAGACTTACTTCCCGGCATCGTCCTGGCCTAACAGTCACATATAAATTTTTCAGAATAAGAAGAATTCACGTTATGGTCCCGGGAAGAACGATTGGACTTGATACTAAATCTTTATACTCTAAGGCTAATCTACATTGAACCCCGTTATTCAATTTTATATTTAAAGTCTATTTAATTGCATGTAATTAACCTCAAAGGTGCCGCGGTGAAGAGTAGAATTTACCCCAGACGGAAATGATTTTCATCTAGCCTGATTCTTGGTTGCATTTCCTGAACCGGCAGGACTAGCCCTCCTATTCAAAATATTTTTTGTTATATAGCCAAGAGAATTACTATTCTTGTGAACAATCTCTTTATGTCTTGAACTCGGTGGGTATATTTTATCCAGCCTACTTAAACCACTTTTTTGAAATCAGTATTAAATAAAACTTTTTTGCAAAACACCTACACTAACATGTACAAGCTCAAGATGGACTCCGCCTCTCAGCTTTCAGGAATACCGAAGTTAAGAAGATGCTTTGTTATCACGTAACCGTATCATGTAGAATCACGAAGAAATTTGGCAGAACAACCAGATAGACGAACGAAAGGCACTTCAACTACAACGACCTTGTTACATTGCGTCATTCTGCTGTGCAATTACTTGACTTCTCCTCCCCTTCACCCTTGATCACTTACAGGTCTTTTTCATGTAGGGTCCTCTCTCTCTCTTTTTTTTTTTTTTTTTTTTTTTTTCTTCCTACTGCCATTGAAGTATTTGCAACCAATGGGTCAATTAAACGCCCATTGACGAAGACTAATGGAGAAGCAAGGGAAGTGTCGTCAGATCCGTTGACAAGACTTTCCAATTTATGTAGTAGTATATAAACACGTTTTTAATAATCGTCCTTGGTGCCACAATGCACTTATTTTAGAACCTTCTCAAAATTTAAACGTAAACCTTATTCTATATTATATAAGATCATAGATTTTGGGAGACAACTCCACTATTCAAATTATAATAGGTTCGACTCTGAATCCAAAAAAGGAAAATAACGTATGCCCACTGTGGACAGAGAAGAAAAATAAACTAAACAAAAGAATCTTTCATCGGCCAACATTAATAAGGATAACGGACTAAGTATGTATTATCTAAAAATTACTATTGACGTATAGTAAACTCGAGGTTTGATCTCACATTCAACCACTGCATAGAGAATGAAGAATTGGAAAAGCAAAAGAATTATAATTTAATAGACAGGGCTGAAAAAAAAGAAAAGATGAAAAAGACTCAACAAACCTTAGCTATCACTCTTATTTAGCAAAGCCAATTCTGTGGCTACTCGCCACTAACATCTCCAATCGAAAGCGGAAACATATAAAAAAAAACTACCGACGACACAGAAAAATTGAAAAAAATAAAAAAGAAACCCCCAATATATGGTCCAACACAGTCTATGTTTTTAGACTGTTTGCTAACTAACTTTACTTGAATAACTTCATCATCTCTTTCTTACTACATTATAAAATGACTGTATTTATTGTCCCCTCTAACGACCTTTTTTTTTTTTTTTTTTTTTTTTCTTCCTACATTAGATTTAACAATGTATTTAAAAAGTTAAATAATGAAGCGGTGTTGAATCAATTATTGAGAATAAAGTTTAATAACGTCTTGGTCAGCATATTAAACTTTAAATTTACTACATTATAATCAAGTTTGGAGACAAATTATCAAATTAAGCATTAATCCAAAAAGAAAATAACGTATCACGTGACAGAGAAAAAAAAAAAAGATTCATCGCAAATTAGATAACGGAAAAGTATGTATTATCTAAAAATACTATTGCGTATATAAACTTCGAGTTTATACATTCAACACTGCATTAGAGAGAGATTAAACCAAATTTAATAATTTAAGGCAAAAAAAGAAAAGAAAAGAAAAAACAACTTTGCCCTGCTACTGCTAACCAACAAAGGGAAAAATAAAAAACACCACCACACAGAAATTAAAAATAAAAAACCAAAGCAAAGTCTATAGTTTAGACTGTTTTGCTACTAACTTTACTTAACTCTCCTCTCTTTCTTCTATTTAAAATACTATTTTATCCCTCTAACGACCTGCCACCTTCATCGATCAAACAACAATTTGATCCAAATTCAAAAGTTTTAACTTCCCATGTTCTACAACGGATCTATTTCAGTCACGACAATGGGGCTCCTAACCACATGTTGTTTCCCATCCGACCATGAAATTGACCCGTATACAGCACCCGAATCATCCAGCATCAGATTCCGGGTATCAGCTGTCATTGTCACAATGAAGCTCCGTTTCTTCACCGCCTGGCTGAAAACTAATTTCGTTGGTTTGACAGTCACTGTCACACCTTTAGGAGCTTCAATTTTGGGGCGATAAACTGCATTTGGCGAAGAACCCACATTAGTCACAGTTCTAATAAACGACTTGGTTGCTGATCCCTTTGCTGAGCTTGAAAACAATGCTGCAATTGAAGGATAGTTTAGATTCTCAGGCAAAGGCCTTTTCGCCGGACAAGTCACAGGTGATCGCGTGATCACCTGAATTGCTTTTGGACTGTATCCAATTCCACACAAGTAATTTATATAATCATTGTTAGTAATATCATAAACAAGTCCTGGATCCATTGCACGGTCGAGATTGAGACCTCCTGCACCAAAATCATAAGGCGTGGATGCTTTTCCGGTAGCCTCGTCGATCATACGGCGATTCATATTATCAAGAATGTTAGCAGTAGTCATCATTGCAGATCTAATTGCTGCAGGGCTCCAGTTTGGATGTGCAGATTTAAGCAAGGCGGCTGCGCCACTTACATGAGGACAAGCCATTGAAGTTCCAGAAAGAATGTTGAATTCAGTTTTCCTTGAATCGGAATCTAAGCCTGTTGGACCAACTGCATCAGTCCAAGCAGCAAGAATGTTAACACCCGGAGCAATTAAATCCGGTTTGAGAATTTCCGGATTTAATCCATTTGGCCCTCGACCGGAAAATGAAGCAACAACAGGAGCTGGTTTGATTCCAATAACAGTACCCTTGAAATCAATGGTAGCTGTAGGGTTATGTGTTGAAGCAATATAAGCTTTCACAGCATCACCTTCATCAGACCCAACAGCACAAGCAGGAATAAGATGAGCGTCTCCGACGAGACCTTCGCCGTTGGAAATTCCATTAGCAAGAATCATGCCTACACCGCCAGCTTTCTTGACAACCAAACCTTTAGCCACTCTTGGACTACTTCCGCGATCACAAATTACAATTTTACCCCTAACCATTAGAGGATCAAGAGAATTTTCCATACATAATGAAGCAGAGAGCACTCCCGATTTCCCTGGGTAAACCAGAGGAAACATTTTTCCATTTAGAGGCACTCCAGAGTACAAAGACACACCGGATAGTCTTCGCCCATTGCCGAGAATCACATCGGCCGGAAAATTCCTGTCAATCGTTCCGGCACCAACTGTGCAAAGCCAAGGTGCTAGGTTTGTAACTGACATTAAATTAGGCCCATCGTTACCAGCCGAAGATGATATAAAAACGCCTCTAGCAACGGCACCGTAAGACCCAATTGCTATAGGATCAAGATAATACGGCGAGGAAATTCCATCGCCGCCGCCAATGGAGATTGATATAACATCAACACCATCAGTAACTGCTGTATCAAAAGCAGCTAAGATATCGGAATCAAAACAACCAGAATTCTTCCAACACACCTTGTAAACCGCCAATCGTGCTTTTGGAGCCACACCTTTCGCAATTCCAGGCGCGTAACCCGCCATGTTTGCACCGAAAGAGTGCCTTCCCGCCGCCGTCGACGCTGTGTGAGTACCATGCCCGTCCGCGTCTCTCGGCGATTTGAACTCAATAGTTTCGTTTATTCCACCACCTATCGGCCCAGCCGATCTCGCTGCCGCTTCATGTCCTTTCAAGAAAAAACGAGCCCCAATTAACTTCTTATTACAATTTTTAGGGGAGAATTTCACACCAGTTTCACAAATGCCTTTCCACCGCGACGGCACAGGCCCAAGGTTTACATCAGAGAAGCTCCGGCGTTCAGGCCAAACTCCGGTATCGAACACTCCAACAATGACATCGGATCCATAGTCGGATTCGGACCAGAGACCGCGCTGATTCCGAAGCCCGAGGAACTGAGGGGATCGAGTAGTGTGAAGCTGGCGGCGACGATCCTCGAAAACAGCGAGAACCGAAGGATGTTTGCTTAGATTGTCGGCATGGTCTGGAGTTACAGTGGCAGAAAAGCCATGGAAAACGGTGTCGTAGACATGCAGGATTTGGAGTGGATCAGCGAACTCGGAGCTGTACCAGTGATAGTGAGTGGGGAAAATGGACGGCTTAGATTCAGAGTCGACACGGAAGATAAAGGTTTTGGCCGTCTGATCGGATGAACGTGTTGGAAGAGGCAAACTGGAGACGAAGAAATAGAAAAGGAAAAGAAAAGAGAGAAATGTAGCCATGAGAGAGCAGCAGAGGCCAGAGAGTGAAGTGGAGTGAAAGAGAATGTGTGGATGACCGACAGATATACGAAAGATTTTAACTTTAATTTTTTAGTTTATTAGAATATTTAATTATTAATTAAATTTAGTTAGATTGATGGTTTTAATTAGAAATTTATAAGCATTTTTATTTGTTGGCATTTGGAAACATCGACGGATGTTGATCTTGTCGTGGAGGTGGGGTCTGCTGAGTCAGCCCTATTTATGCGGGACCTGGATCATATAATAATATCATACGATGTCGTTTGCGTTGGAATTTTCCTTTTAATGCAGGACTGAGATTATGTGTCAGTATCTGAAATCTGTTTCCTTGAAAAAGAAAATAGCGATAAGGGAAAAACGTACGAATGGAACCAGAACAGGAAAAAAATGGAAAAAAGCTAAAGCAAAAGCAAAAGATTTTAACATCATTTAAAGTGGAACGACAATGGAATGATGTTGGTGGTGGTCGTTTTACTTTTGCTTTTGGGAATGGACTATATAAGACCAGCAGACAAAATTATTTTAGTAGCAGTTCGTTGCACATGATATTGAATGATTGCCGTTGGATTAGTGGGAGTCACTTAGCCTTCATCAGATAAGGAAAAAAAAACGCTTAATGTTATTTTCATTTTTTTATCAATTACGGTTCGAATAGGAAGGAAAAAGCACTTCTTTAAAATTATTCCAAAAATATATTTAATCTCAACATACAAAACTTAACCTGAAAAAGCGCTATAACCCTTTGTAAGAAAAATATGTCTCCTTTAATATTATAGAATAGGATATGAAATCCGCTCAAAATTTCTTTCCAATTCTATGATTTTTAAGATGAATTTCAGTTATACTTTATTTCTTGAAAATACCTTGTCCGAAACATATTTTAGATTTTTTTAATTTTATAGCGTTCGAAAAGATCAATTAATAAAAAATATATCTAATTATTGAATGAAAAACTAAACTATAAAAATAACTTGTAACTTAAAAAAAAAAAAAGCATTTTTTCAAACATTAAGAAAATTATTATAATTCGACCTACGAATTGTGGTTTAGTTGGCAAAGTAGGCTGAACATGAAAAAAATAGTTTTCGGGTTCGATCTTAATAAACGCACTTGCAGAGAAAGACGAAAAGTCTTAACTATAACTAAACTCCTAACCGGATTAAACAGCCTCTGATAATAGGGTCCGGATACCGATGGTTTACACAAAAAAAAATTATTATAATCATATAAACACACATTTGTTAATCTATTAATTATCAGTAGTCATGACGAGCAGTCATTAGTTACTAACAGCTGCTATTATTAGTCACTAATGATAAAAAACTTTTAAAATGTGAAATTTCTATATTTTAAATTTTTTTATAAGTTTATAAATTAAAACTGACAATATATTTTAACTAATTCTCAATATTGCAATTAATAATAGAAATAAATTATTTTAAAAAATATGTTTAATGGATAAATGATTTTTCAGAAATAAATTGGAGCCAAAACAGTAATTTAAATTTTTTACTTGGTGAAAAGAATCAACTCAGCATGATACCAAAAGATAGTTATGATATCATTTAACTGTATAGTTTGCTTGTTCCAAAAAAAAAAAAAAAAGTACTTGGTGAAAAGAATCAAAACTCAGCATGATTACCAAAAAAGATAGTTATTGTATCCATTGAAACTTATAGTTTGTTTGTTCCCAAAAAAAAAAAAAAAAAAAAAGCTTAGAGTTTGCTGTCATCCAAATTTGCTCAATCATTTACTGCTTATATTTTATAAAAAAAAAAAAAAAAGCTTATAGTTTGCTGTCATCCAATTTGCTCAACATTTTACTGTTAAAATTAGCCAGAAGGGATGTTTTCCTTATAAATTCTCAGGCAATCTATTACTATAATAGTCAAGATTGATAATTACGTGTAGCAACTATGTTATACCATTTAGTCAAGATTTTTATTTTTAAAAATTAATTTAATAATTTTTATATTTATAATCATTTAAATACATATTTCTTCCATTAAAATTAAAATTTATTATAATATCTGTATAGTATAATCATTTAATTATATTCAATAGGGGTGCAAAGCTAAATTTTAAATTAGTTCAAACTTAGTTCATTAAATTAAAAAATAAATTACTATCAAAATTGTATAATGCTTGCAAATTTAAACTAACTTAAATTGGTTTAATGCAGCTTAAGTTTTTTTTAATCGCGATAAATAGTTGAACTTGGATTTGACATAATTTTTTTTTTAAAGATATTTGTTTAATTATTAATGCTTATACAATTAAAGCTTCTTCTCTTAAGGGATTATTAATTCCGTTAGTAGTTGTGTCGCAAATGATATAATTTAGACATTTCGTATCTTAATCTCACATGTATAAGAGTATAATATAAGAAGACGTGTCTTCTTGAGGTGAAGAGACCGACAACACGTGTAGACCCTCACATATTAATGATGAATTGATTGTTTTGTTCCATTCGTTAAATAAATATATTTTTGCATGTAATTTGAAAGGCATACCTAACTAGTTCTGTTCCAAACATAATGTAACAACAGTGTCATGCCAATTCTCAACTCTAAATCATGCAATTTACCAACACAAAAATATCATTGATTTTTTTTTCCTTTAAAAAAATATATAATGCTAAATATTTTCTCATGTCTTCAAAGAAAAATACAGTCATAATATATTTTTATTTGTTTAAATGAGACAAAATATCTGGAACCACAACTAGTATATCATGTCGGATATGGCTCTACTAATGTCACGGCATGTGTCCCTGTTGACGCGGATCTGTTTAGGTCCAAACGAGAGGCCTGAATTGGTAAGTCATTATATCTTTAGAACAGTACCAAGAGAGTCATATACACCTATGGCCCATAAATTATAAATATTGTATAAATATTGTAACATTTATGAATTTTTGTATTGATTTTTTACAAAGTATATCTTGTTTGGAGGACACTCTCGGAATCCCTATAGGTTTGGAAAAAATTATATTATAAACAAACACGCGAATTTATACAAATAAATCGAATTGCCTAACGTATTCAATTATGTTTAACCTCTCTTTCTTTTTTATGTCTCAATTTCTTATATTTTTCTCTTATTCCTCTTATCTTTACTTTTCTTCGTCTAAACTCTTTTTATTTTTATCCCATTATGTTCTACTAAGTAGGCCTTGGCCAGTTTATCCAACCTATCTATAGCCACTCATGATAGACACATGCTCAATATGTGCATAATAATTTTAGACTGAATAACTTTTCTAGCACTCTGTGTAATCCTTCTATAGATTTTGTTAAAATATCAAGATACTAGTGAAATCGATCAATAATTTGGTATCTTTAAGTTCAGACAATTTTATATATCTAATTGAAAGCTCAACCCTTGAAACGTGTCTTACCGAAAGCTCAACCATTGAAACTGACAAATCGGCATGCTAGACGATTTGTGTTGAAATATTCGAGAGAGCCTTTCGATAGATTGTGAAAGAAACACGTATAATATGTGCAGATATACAGGATATTATGATGATCCTACATTATAGCATGATCCGATTTACACTTAAGAGGCATGGTCAATCTCAAGAACAATAAGCTAACAACCATCGAATAGAACCAAGTACAATATTCTCAAAAATAGAACGGTCATATGACCTAAGCTTGCTAAAGACTTAGACATTGAAAATCCGACCATCCATAGACAATCAACCTTGCGAACAACTCTTGGTCACAAGTAAATAACAACTAGTCATATGAATGGACTGAAACTAAAACATATGATCACTTGAGCTATCAAGATGGCTTCTTTTTTAAAATAATGGCTGTTCGGCCAGAAAATAATTACAATTCATCTAAGCGAGATTATTACCATGATAAATTTATTTTGTGCCTAGATGAAAACGGTAAAAGATACCAAATTATTAACGAAATATTTTGGTATAACAGATAACTGATTCTAATTCACACTTGAGGACAATATCATTAATTTCAGTCCTGTTGTAGTTTGAAAATCGAGATTAGATAATAATTTTCAATCTTTTAATTTCTTTTTTAGTTTTGTAGTTTTAATAAATAATAATACTCTTGAAAAAAATTAAACAAATTTAATAAAAAGTGTTCAGATTTTATTTTGAAATTATAATAAAATAAAAAACAATATTGAGAGTCTATTTATATTTTTTTCATAGTTTTAAATTAAAACCATCAGTTTTAAACCAAAACCGTAGAATTTCAGTTGTAAAAAATAAAGCAATAGAACTAATCAGTAACCACAACGATTTTGGTTATGATTTAAAATTAAAAACCGCTGACTATGATTTGGTGCAATTTTGACTATTTTAGTTTTTATTCAATTCTGATTTGAACCGAACAATGGTCAATCCTAGTACGGAGAATATTTATACTATAATTTATTGCCATTTTACTTAATTTGAAGATTTAAAGAAATTGATTTGAAGTAAAATTAATATGTAATTATATAAAAAATAGTGTGTATAACAATAGGTTTAATGAAAATACTAATACAATACTTTCAAATACACTAATGATTGCATATATAGTTAATCAATAATGAATGTTAAAAGGTATATCATGCCAAATTACAAATAGCAACAAGTACCATGTATATTTGTACACAAAATAATTTCACATTAGAGCCAGATAAATGAGGAGGAGCAACTAATATTTATTATATACAACACAAAACATGGCAAAATTCTGAATTCCTCATGCAAATATCTAACGTTGGCATTTAGTGATAACAAAAAAAAAAAAAAAATGAAAGAAAAAAAAAAAGAAAATATCTAAAAAGTAATATTTGGGGGGAACCGTGATGTTTCCTTTCGCTAGTCAACAAAGAGTGTGATCCATGTAAGAAATTTGGCCCACTGTACTTTTTTTATAGTCACTGTAACATCAATCTGAGACCGGAAAAAAATTACATCATATCAGAATGAGCTGGAACGATAATTATGATAGTTGGATGAGAGCTGAGAGATACACGAGATACAAGAATTAAAACTCCCATGAGGTGAATTAATTTTTAACATCCTCTTATTTTTATTAAATTGTCACTCTAATTCATTCTGTATTTAATATCATAAAAATAAAAATATAAGTTCGATTTTTAGACAATACAACCTTTTAGGAGACCCCAGAAATTGATCTTAGGGTAAATTATATATTGCTCTTAAGTTCGAAGGCAATCGAGCTTTATTCCTAAATTGAATAATTGCATATTCAGAAAATCTGTATTTTAGGGTCATTATAATTTTTTTTTTAAAAAAAAAAAACATATTTCGAATAACTAACAAAATAACTAGCCATGGAACAAATTAAAACAAATATAATGTCCTTCTAAAAAAAAAAGACAAATATAAATGCATAAATAAAAAATAAAAGAAAATAGATTTTTTTTTTTTTAAGAAGAAAAGACGAAAAGGAAAATAAAGAATTGATCCCTCTTTATATATATGTATAGGAGTGCTATTGAATTGAAATGAAAATGTACCAACTGATTTAAATATATATTAAAAAAAATCAGATAATTCCAAAGCTTAAATTCCAACATTAGACACCTCTTACCTACCAGCAAAAATTAAAACGTACCTCTTACTTAAACGGCCTATGCAATATATAATTATATAAAGATCTCTCAGTTATCATTTCAGTAGCTCTATCAGCACAGGCAATAATTCAAACTTATACAAAAATCAAACAGAAACAGGTAGTTAGTAGATATAACTATATTCGCCGTATAATACATTAATGCTGCAACTGCATGAAGCCATCACAGCCATTTCAAACATTTCCACAAAATGAAACTTGACACAAACTGAGAATAAAGAAAAGGAGTTGAACTTCAAATTATATTACAAGTCCTTTAGTACTTCCTGGGCCACACTTTCCCATTCTATTGCTAAAGATAATCTATATAATGAGTATGTTCATACAAACACAAGTAAAATGGAAAATTACTATTTTGTCCCTGTATTTTGATCAAATTTACAATTTCATCTATGCATTTTTTATCAAATTATTATGACATCTTTAAAATTTGATTTTGTCTAATGTTTTAGTCATTACGTCTAATTTATGTGTTTTCTCCATCAAAACACTTTGAAATAGAATACCCTTGTTTAGTTGGTGGCTAATGACCAATAGCAATTGGCTAAAAGTGTAAAATAACCAGTAATAGTATAATTATTTTTATATATCATAACCAGGAGCGGAGCTACACTTGGTTAGTGCAGGCATTTATCCACCCTCAAATAAAAAAAATATTATTCTTGATTGTTTTATTCGTTTTCATCTCCTTTCGGTAAAAGGCCAAATACATAAATATGACTGTACTTTTCAAAAAAAAAAAAAAAAAAAAAGGTAAAAGGCCAAAACATAAATATGACTTGTACTTATTCAAAAAAAAAAAAAAAAAAAAAGAAATTATGGCATCCTAAAGTTTGTGGAGTGACCTAAGCCCATATTGGTTGTCAATTTCAATTTCTACTTTAACATCTTAAAGCCCACATGGAAAATCACTCTCCTAAGGAGGTTGAGGCAAAAGAAAAAAAAAAAAAAAAAAAAAAAAAAAAAAAAAAAAAAAAAAAAAAAGCTTAGATCGCATTTAGCTAAAACTTCCAAATAAATATAAAAATCTTTAATTTCAAATTAAATAAGTGAATCCAAATAAAAAAAAATGCTAATTGATTTATTATTTATTCAATCTTAATATGAAAATTGACGTTAAAGCTGAAAAATCTCTAAATTTGCAAGTTCTCGTTGAAAAAATAAATTGTATAATCAAAAAGCTATAGCAATATGCTTCAATTGCAGAATACCAAGAATATTTTACACATTTTCTGGAGAAAGAAAATTGTAGGAGGAAGGAGAAGCGTCTTATAATTACAATTACACTAAAAAAGAAAAATTGAAGAAAAACTAGAATGCAGGATTTTATTTGTCCAACTTTTTCCAAAATCATTTAAACAACCTTCATACATTAATATTCTACAAATAACATATTAAAGAAAAATTTTTTCCCAAATTGAAGAAAAACTATCCCTGATTCAGAAACATAATTATAAAAGGATTTAAGAGATTGAAAATAGATGGAAAAATCAGAAAAAAATTAAAAAAAAAAAAAAAAGAAACAAGACCAACACAAATTGATGAAAACAACAAAATGCTACTGAAATTTAACTCATCTCGCTTGTCTTCTCTATTTTATCAATTAACTACGACTTGTACACAAATGGCCTTTGTTTGAGTCATCTATCTCGATTTGGCTCCACGTGAGTCCCTGACCATATCTGGGTTCAGCAAGGGTGGCTAAAGAGAAAGAGAGAATCCAGAGAGAGATAGAGCGTAAGAGAGAGAAAAAGAATCATGAAAAGAAAATGGAAAAGGAAAAGAAAGACTTTCGTTTGATGAGCGTGTATACACGATCTTTTAGTTGTTCTACAATTGGTGTGCAAAATTAACGATTTTTACAATTATAGAGGCATAATACGTGATTCGCAAATTTTAGATTGCCACGGGTTTTTTTTTTTTTTTTTTTTTTTTTTTTTTTGTTTTTTTTTTTTTTTTTTTTTTTTTTTCAGGGCATATTCATGTATTTGGCCCTTTTTGAATTAAAAGGTAATCAATCCCTGTCCTCTCTAAGCCCAATCACCATTCTTGATTTATTAGATTCAACTTTCAATTCAGCGATATGATATTTTTATCACAAATTTTTTATAATTTTTTTAGCATGGGGGAGATTATGAACCTGGATATAATACTTTTTGAATAAAATAATAGCAAGAATAACAAGGGTAATAATATTATTATTAATAATGGAGATAGTAAAAGTTGGATTCTTTTACCTCTACCATTTGTAATTTCCAATTTTTATTTAATAGTTAAATTTTTAAATCAAAATTTTTGAAAATAAAAATTAAGATTTTACTAAAATAATAAAGAATATGAATGCTAGTTTGTTTCTAAAAAATAATTTATTTTTAAAAAATATTTTTCAAGAAAAATATTTTTTCTAGAAAATATTCAGTTGCAATATTAAAAATTAGTTAAAAATATTAAAAATTTAAACTTATAAGATCATAAAAATATTTATAACTATAGAATGTTGTATCTTGAAAATTTGTTGTTAGATATGGAAAAAAATGTATAAAAAAATAACAATCATGATAGTCGCTAATGGCTGGCAGTGATTGTCAATGGAAGACGGCGGTATTAGACAGTGGTGACCGTTGCCTAGTGGTGGTAGCTACTGGTAATTAATGAATTAAAAAGTATGTATTTATTTAGTTATAATGAGTTTATCAATATCCGTAAAAAATTTTTCTCTCTTGAAGACGAGAAATCATTTTCTTTTAAAATGGATTAGTTTTTCTTTGACCGATTCTCGTGAATTAGCTCAAGCCAATTAAGTTATTTTCCAAAAAGAACAGAATCTAAAGAGAGAGGAATTAATTAACAAAATAGAACATAATGGAATTAAAACAATTCTTGTTATCTGAAGCAAAAAGGGATATATAATTAGACTGAGTCACATCAACTAAAACAACATTAAGGAAACTTGACAAAGTTACAAATAGGCTATAGCATAACGAGTAGATGCATCGGTCTTGCTAGTGGATAAGCAGCTGTATTTTCTTGCCTCTTGATCCACAAGAAACATTCTCGATTCCACAACCTCTTAAAGTCATTAATAAGTAACAAATTCAGACAAGTCATCATCCTGTGAACTAACCGCTCCTGAGACATATCTTGGCAATCAATTTCGATGACAATAAAGTGTATCCCAAGCAGAGGAATCCAGGCTATAAAACTTCCCTGAGACAAGCCTTGAAGAATACCAGAGTGCCTGCTACGAAAGACCCTGCATGGTGTCGAACTATGCAGCCCCATATCCATCACAATTTTCACTATTAATTAAAACAATTCTCCATATTGCTGTTTTATTCAATTAAATAGGATTCAAAAAGTAAATTACAAGATATAAATCATTAAAGAAATAAAGTATATGTATTTATACACAATCTTATTCAACTAATGAGGACTCACACATTTAAGTCACAAGCTGCAAATCATGCCTTTGCTGGCTGATAACTTTAGCGGTAAGATTCATAATTTTTTGCGTGATTGCGAGCGAGAAAATCAGAGGTTTTCATATCAATTTGAGGATCAGCAACTCTCCCTGGAACTCGTCCATCTTCATCACTTCGAAAAGTCCTTATTGTATGTGAAACGTCGTCGTCGCTATCCTCTACTAGTCCTCCTCTTCTTGACTTGAAGATGTTATGAAAGGCAACTGAGAAAAACGGAGATGAATTCTTGTTTTGCCTGTAGTTGCCGCCCATAGTGATAGAAAGATAACTTGATTTTGTTGCTTGTAATAATATAAATTGCACTTAGTTAGCTTTCTAATCAAGTGTTTTTTTGGGTTTGTTTTTTTTTTTTTTTTTTTTTTTTTTTTTTTTTTTTTTTTTTGGGTTTTTTTTTTTTTTTTTTTTTGTCTTGATGAGTTGCTTGATATAAGAAACTGGACTTATATATACAAGGTCATAGGGCTAAGTCAGAGATTGATATATCGAAGTGGAGGGAATCATTATTCAACTAATATGAATTTGAATAGTCAATAAACATATAATCAATTAAATAAATAAATTAGAAAATGTCGGTACTGATAATAAATTAAAAATGACATGAAATGATTTGATGTAACAGTCAGAGTCATAGATTTATGGCTTGCATTTAATTTAAAAATTTCGCATCTGCATAAATTTGGCCCTATGACATCTAAACTTTGCAGGAACCCATCATGATTAAAATCCCATAAAGTTAGAGTCAAATTTATGTATTAAGCCTCTGAATTTGGTTAAAAGTTTAAGAAAAGTATACAAAAACTAATGGTTATGGAAATGCTTTGTATACGTAAATTATTCTGGTTCGAATGAAGTGCCTTATAAGCAAAACCAACTCGTAAGCAGTCTCTGCTGGCTGCAAACTTTTTCTAATTAATGATCGGATTCCTTAAATAATTAATACAACAACTAGGAATAGTCATTAGTCAATACCTGCATTTTTTATTTTTTCCCATTGTGCATAGCCACCTCTGACTGCAGAGGGGGAAGGTATGTATGGAGGGGTCAATTCTGTTTTCAAAAAGAAAAAATTCCTTTGACCATTGTAAGTTTCAAACCTGGTTTTTTTTTTATACACTTCCAAACCATCTTCGCTCCTTCCTTCTAAATACTAGCTTTGCCCCGTCTAAGGAAAGTTTGTGCCTTGAAGATTTTGTTAAAAATGGAGATTGAACTCAGAAACTATTAGAAGCTCTAATAGCCTAATAGGAGTTTGAAGCTAGATTCTCCAGTATTAATGGGAAATATTGGAACGTTAATGTGCATCATTTTAAATTAGATGTCGGCCTTTTGCAGGTCTTGTTTCAAGCAGTCTTTGTTGCTTAGTTTGATCCTTGAGGACAATGACATCTTAAAGGGGAGGTAATGTTATGACTGCACTAATGGAAGGAAGATTATTAATAGGATCAATGAATTGGAATTGGATGATAAGCTGTAACAATTAGTTAAGCTCTAATTGTTAACTAATTGTTGGAGAGTTACTAGTGTAATCAGGGCCTGTTCGGTAAAATTAGCTGTTAGCTATTTTGTGATGTTACATGTGTTAAGTTTTTATAAAACGCTACTTTAACGCTAAAAAAGCTAGTTCAAATAATATGTTACCGAATAATATAAAAAATAACGTTTAGCATTTTGACTGATCAAATGCTAAAAGTTACTTAAAAAAGTTATTTCCCATATACATATATAGAAGAGATGTATTTTTCCATTTAAGAGCATGAACACAACAGCAATTATTTCCCTACTTCTCTATTTTCTCTCTAGTTCTCTTCTATTTTCCCTCTCATTTTGAGTGAATATAAAAAATATTTATTTTAGTTAATATTTCACAAATATATTACACTTTATCAATGCAAAAAAGTGATATTAAATAAAATTGTGCATCACTTAAGTGATATAAAAATAAATTAAGTACAAAATGATATGAATTATAATACAAATGAAAATTAGTGATACAAACTTTTGAATTAATGATATGTGCTGTAGTAAAATTTTGTTTCTTAACAATGTTAAACTTAACCTACTGTTTTTGGCTCAGTGCAATGCAGACTGGATATGTGAGAAGAGCTTTTGTGTTTGATCTCCACTAAACACATTTGGAGGGAGAGGCAAAGAGTCTTAACTGTAACTAAGCCCCGAGCCGAATTAGGCGGTCCCTATAATAGGATCCAGATACCGGTGATTTATAAAAAAAAAATTAATTTTGACCAATATTGAAAGAGAAGTGATTATATATATCATGGTTAAATTAAGAAAGTAAAAGTAAAGTTGAGGGAGGCGAGAGTCAAATCACAAATAATTAAAGTAGAAATCCTAGATTAGTCAATACGTCAAAAAAAAAAATTCTGAGAAGGACAAGTGAAAAATCATGATCTTAGTAACCAACCACAGTTCACCATTGAGATTTTAGGCACTAATGATAAAAATTATGGGGTTCTTATTTGTCAAAGGGCAAAAAGAGACGACTTGTTGTGCAATTGAAATATTAGTGATGTGAAAAATGGCCCAACATTTGAGTAGAAAATGCTGTTAAAATGGAGAAATAATTCTAGGTGAGACGTCATGGATCGCTAAATTGTCATGAAATATTAATTTTATCTTTTAATAAAATTTTAAATTTTATTTTGCATATTATTATCGTTCTTAATTCATAATTGGCTAAATCCAGATAAGCTTAAATTCCGCAACTTCACTTTGTGAGTTTTAACCTCTTTCCTCATAATTCACATCTACTCTTTTGTTGATCTTTTTACCTATAGAACCAACTTGGTAATACATCTTGTTCTCTAATAATGCATAATATTTGAAAAAACCGTAGAGCAAGAGAAGTCATTTTGTTATTCAAATCAAATAAAAGATTAATAGCCAATTAAGATATTTATATCTTTATCAACATCATCTTTCCATCTTAAAGTAGAAAGATCTAAATCTTTATTGATCTTATTATTCCAGAAAATTTAAATAGATCTTTTCATTTATTAATCAATGAATTTTATTAATAACGATAGTAAGTTCTATATTTATTCTACAAATTAGGAACATGTCTCCCTTGTTAATATTTTTAATATTTAAGATTCTGATACAATTAATGAATTCATATTTCTTAAAGTAAATGGTACTCAAATATAACGATCAGTTTTCTATTTAGGGGTGAATATTTAGTCTGTTTGATTCAAACTGAACTAGATGGAACAAATCGAACAAATTTCAGTTTTTTGAAATGAAAATCAAACCGAATCAAAAGATGTATTGAAACCAAATTGAATTGGTTCAATTTAGTTAGATTTTAGCTACTTTCAAATGGTTTGGTACTTCACGAAAACCAAACTGAACCGAGAAAAAAAAAACTTTTGTTATGCAAACTGAATCCGATCTATTTGTGTTAAAACTAAAACCAAATTGATTCGATTTAATTGGTTTAACCAAGGTTACCCAGTCCCATTCAATGTAAAGGAAATCCTTATAATAACATAGCAAAATTGAATCGAAATAAATGAAATACAAGAAATTTAAAAGGGAAGGACGCAGAGAAACATATAATCTATTAAAAGAATATTCCTATAAACATGATTTTTGTTGTGATTTTCAGACCCTCTATTTTTGAGGTTCAGTACGAGCTTTCATACTACATGGACTCTTGTTATGGGCTTCCATCTTTTGCATAGCTTGGTTTGTTCCTGTTTACCTTCTACTGGATATTTGAAAACATTTTGAAACTTGCTACTCAAACAGGCCATTTATCTTTTTTTTTTTTTTTTTTTTTTTTTTCTTTTTTTTTTTTTTTTTTTTTTTTTTTTTTGATAAACAATTAAAAAATTAAGCTAATATTTTCCCTCTAAAATGATATAAAAAAACATATATTTCATTTAAAAAGCTTGATTACATAAATAATACTTTAAATTTGTTAGGATGCTTTTAACTTGACCCATAACTTAATTAATATTAATTTACTTGTAATATATTTTTAAATTATCTTATCCATTTATGTAATAATATAATTATTACTAAATAAATTAATTTAGTCTATATATATATATGTGTGTGGAAATGAGAAGGCGAATATTGGTGCCAGAAACGCCTTTCTAAGTTTTATACATCGATAAAATATTATTAAAAAATTTTATTTTATTGATTGAAAAATAAAAGTAATTTAATTTTGATTGATTATATTAATTTTCTATTTAAATTTAAATTCTATTGGATAAATAAGAAATTATTTTATTAGAAATTTTACATAAGGTATATAATTAAATATGGTAAGGATATGATATCCTTGAGGATTTTAATTTTTGTATCTAAATCTAAATTCTATAAGATAAACTAAAAAATTATATTATATTATGTATTACATATGGTAAGAATATAATATCCGTTATTATTATACCATATAAGGTACATATTAAATATGGTAAGAATATAATATGTTTAATTATTTTTTTTTAACTATAAATGTAATTTATTATTATCTATTAGGGAATATATTACTCCCTCCATTCCATTTTGTTTGTATGGTTTGACAAAACACGTATATTAGAATTTAGTCAACAAAATTTATTTCACCTATTTTTACTCTTATCTCATGAAGATATTAATAAAAGTCTTTCATTTAATGAAGGATCATAAAGATTATCATGAAAAAAATAACTTTTTACATATATAAATTTAAAACCTTACAAACATTTTGAAATATTAAAAAAAGGAATAACAAAGAAACAAAATACGACGGAAATAGTATAAAATTTATTGTTTGATGTAAAATAGAAAATAAAACTCGCTGGAAATAGTATATATAATATAAAATAAGATATAACATGTCAAAAGAATTTTCTTTGTCTAAAAAAAAAACAACCATAAAATTAACTATATGCTCATACACTTTAATTAGGAAATAGACTTGAATGGGTTTATAATTTTGATATTTTTTTAATTAAGAATTATTATAATAATAGGTCAATTAAAAATCCTATTATATTACCACTCTATATATATTTACATGGTCTCTGAGTTTGGTATTTCACATTGAAGACTTAATTTATTTATTTTACATTCTCCTTCCTAATTGTTGAAGTATTATTTAAAATTTTATTTTTATTATTTCGGTACACTACTCGATATGAAAGGTTTAATATAATTTGATGCCGATTGTGATTTTCATTGCGTAAGATACAAATCTTATATACACATGTCTATTTTGAAGTAAATTTATATTATTATGCGTCTACTATGTTACTCTTAATTTTTTATTTTAATTTTGAAGAAAATTTCAATATTGTAATTAGTCACCGACTATATTAGTTTGCAATTTATGTTCTAAAAAGTTATAAATTATTAATTACTAAGTACTTTTCATTTATTTATTTTGATTGGGTCATAGTGTGCTAATACAATTCAATGTCCTGTTTAATCTTAAATGTATTATTTTGCTTGAGTTATTATTATTTTTATTTTGCATATTGTTTCAATCATTAAGTTTTATTTTTTCATTCTATTTTGATTTTCTTACAATATTTATTCATTTTGTGTATATATATATTATAATATTTTACAGCAAAATATTAAATATGAAAAGCACCTAATTAACATATTTATTTTTTTACTCAATAACTCATTAATCATTTTTATTTTATTACAAAAAAAACCAATCAACTATATCTAGAAAAAAATAAAAAATGAGAAAGTATAACGAGTCTTAACATGCAATGCACGTTATTAATATTAGTAATAATAAAACATTATAAAAAATTTGATAACCAAAATTTTAAATATGGTGTCAAAGACTTCTTATTATTTCTTTAAACTCATGGCTGCCCTTTTTTCAAAACTGTATTGTTTTCCATACATTGAATTTCTGACCTTACAGTCTATCCAATTTTTTTTATGCGAAAAGAATCTAATTTCAGTGATTTTGTTTTATTTATTTTGACTAATTAAAATTTGATGATCACATTACTATGGGATTTTAACCCAAATCTATATACAAAAGAAAAAATTAACCCATATCTAATAAAAAAAAAAGCAAGAAATTATCTTGGTTAGAAAAAGTACAGCATCATGAATTTAGCAAATCTGAGACCAAATTATTAGTTAAAGATAGAGGAAATACGGAGAGAGAGAGAGAGAGAGAGGGAGAGAGAGAGAGGAGAAAGAAGTCCTTTTGTACATAGTAAAATCATGTCCCATGAGAGTTAGGCGTGTCTGAAAAACATGATTGGTATTTGGTGTGATTAATTTCTGGGTCATCAGGACATCAAGAGCCCTATATGTATTATGCTTCATAGCTAGAATCACTCCTACAATTGAGGGCTTTTGACAAAAATAATGTTGTTCAGAAAACTATTTCTCAATCTAATATCATTTTAAAATTATTTATCAATCTAATATTTGTCCTGAAATGGAGAGAGAGTGTTGCACTAAAACCATTAATTGAGTTGGTTGTTTCAGTGCAATAGAAAATGTAATTCGTACTGACAAACAGTCAGTAAAAAGTAGTTATATGAATAAACAATAATTTTTATTTTGTATTGAGACCACCAATCCAATTGATGGTTTCAATACAAAATGAAAATTTTAAGTTGTCAATTTACATTTTCACTAAAACACACAATTCATTTGGTGGTTTTAGTGCAACTATGAGATGTGATCATTAGTCAGCAAAAAGTACAGGGAGAAATAGTATTTTGTTAAGACTCCACCAGATTAATTAGTGGTTTCAATAAAAAAATAATTGTTCACTCAAAATATTTTTTCATCAAAACACACATACGATCTAGTGGTTTTAGTTCACAATTATTTCAAGTTAAGTAATATTGAAATGAGCGCCTCGCATGAGATGTTGCTCCATCACGTATGCCGAAAGACACCATAGAAGTACTGTACTGTATATTGAAATAGCTTTGCCTCGCCTATTTCAGAGAAAGAAGTATGAGTTTGCTAGGTTGCCATCATCGAAGTGTAATGAATATTCAATAATATTTCTAATGTTACAGATGGTACTCTCCACTCAGGTTGTGGTGCAGAAGATGATGTGTTGGACATATTAATGTGATAACCTTCATAATAGTTATATGTCATAGAGGGAGGGAATTGAGGTATATCATCTACTGGCCGGGTTTCAACTAGAATATGTCTAGATGCCATTTCACGTCTCCTTTGCCTCTATAGTTCTTTTGGTGTTTGAACACGAGGAAACTCTAAAGATGAAGGGGCAGGTTGAAGCATAGGATGAGTTTCAGTATGAATTTCTTCATTCATTGCACCGAATAGGTTAAATAGTCTTTGACAGAATGTTTGTGATATTGAACTGTAATAGATATGTTGAAGCCCATCTACTTGTATTAAAAAAATATTATGCAATAAAAATAAATTTTATTATTCAATTAGATTAAAAAATTATAAGATAAGATAAAAAGATATCGAATAATTACCACAACTTCAACTTCTGCACCTCGAAATGAAATCCAACGTTTAGTTCGCTGCACATATCAAATGTATTACAACAAAACCACCAGATCATATATGTGTTTTGAAATGATATTAGATTGGAAAATAATTTTATCGAGAGCATTACTTTTGTCAAAAGCCGTATATTTGATGGGCTTGTACTCTTGCAAACCAATATAAGAAACACCTTCATATCATTCTAAAAAAAGAAAAAGAGAGATACATCTTCACATCAGAATCCAATTTTAGTAGCAACTTATATAAAATAATCATCTTAATATTACATGTCAAAATTTGATTCATTAGAATATCCTATGTTAAACAATTTGGAGGTTGTATTAAAGAAATGTATCTTATTTTGTATAATATTAACTAATTAAAGAGCTTGCAAAGAACCAATCTAGGATATTCTAATATACTTATTTTTTAAAAATAGTGAAATATAAATAAGATAAATGATCAATTTTGGCCCTAAAGTTATCTTTGGGAATTAATTTAGAACTTGGGATGGCAATATCAATCCGACCTGATGAGTATGCACCATGCCCGAACCCAGTCAAATTCGAATTTTTGGATTTTGATTGGATTTGGATAGGGTACGGGTAAATCCAAAAATTTTATTTTGGATATGGATAGGGTGTAGGTATTGTTATTATAAATTCAAATCTGATCCTGTACTCGAAATTCAAATCTTGAGAGATATAAAATTTTATTATTTTTTTAAACTTATAGTATGAAATTATTAATAAATTGGATTACTTATAGAAATTATCTATATAAATTATAATTTTCCTTTTAATTTAATGTAGTATAATGCAAAATAATTTCACTCTAGTTTTCATATATTAATTTGAAATGGTCAAATTTTCAAAATTTTAGATTTTAAAATTTTAAATTTAATTTTCAATATTTGATTTAAACTTCAATTTCAAATAATGGAGCAAAATCATAATGATACCAGTGATTTAAAGCATTCAGTTAACACTATTTTATGTTTAGTGATTTTGTTATATGAGTTTTTTAGTTACTCTATTAATTGATTTTTGTTATAATTACACTTGGAGAGTATGCTATAACTACATTTGAATGAAGTATTATGACAAGAGGAACAACTTTGGAAATAAAATTTTAATTTTTAAATAATATGAGTTAGTGGATAAAACAAATATCTGTGGGTAATGGATATGGGTACCACAAATAATGGATACTTATGGATAACATCCAATCCCGTTGGATTTGGAAATGAGTATTAACATTTTCGACCCGATAGGATATTGGTTAGGGCATGAAAATTGAGGATAAGGTTGAGTTTGGATATGAGTAATACACAACCCGACGCCAATCCTACCCATTGTCATTCTATTTATAACATCAATTTTAATTTTAATCTGATCAATGGCAGTAAAAACTTTTATGATTAATCTACTCAGTTGCAGTAAAAATAATAAAATAGTAAGTTTTTTCTTTTACAATAATAAAAATTATTCAAATTAGAAATTAAAAAAGCTAAAAAGTGAAAACTAAAATTTGTTGTTTTTCTTCATTTTTACCATAGAATTAATTTTTTTTTGCTTTTATCTTTAAATATCTAAATATTATATTATTTTAAAATATTTTAAGAGAACTATATGTTATGAATTAATCTCAAATAATTCCACAATAACCTAGATCGTGCAAACCACTAGATTCAACAAAATAGATTGAATAAGAAAATGTTGCGTATATGAATTAATCTCAAATAATTCCACAATAACCTAGATCGTGCAAACACTAAGATTCAACAAAAATAGAATTGAATAAGAAAAATGTTTGCGTATCCTGACATCGTATGTTCGTCGATCTTTTGATGTTGTAGAAATTAGGTTTGGCAGGCCTTCCAGAGAAATTGAAGAATCGATTTAGCGGAAGCAGTACGAAAGGAACGTAAAATACTGAATCGTATTCAACTCCTCTGGGGACCACGACCTTTATATACCTGTAGCGTTAGTAACAATTCCTGTTAGTACAATTCCTATTTCGGTCCTTTAAAGAAATAGGAATTATATAATGGTCTCTACACTTAATATCTATAATTAGTTGATACCTCAATAGTCAATTATTCACAATCAAGACCGCATTTAAAATTGACTTTATAATTAGACTGCTGTACATATTTAATTTTACATATTAAGCCCACAATAGAAAATTAAATCCAACAATCTCCCACTTGGGCGACATTATGTTAAATAAAATACATACACCAAAATGAGCTCAACAAACGCAGTCATACAAGGTATCCAAAAACAATCTCGTCCATTAATTATATTGATAAAGAACTGAAGAAACATTCGCCATAGATCTCATGACTGATCATCAATTACATTACCAATACCCCTAAATGACATAGATTCATTTATAGAAGTGTAGAGCATGAAAACTACATGCAAATTGATTCATCATGGTCTGGTTTTCCAACTGTGGTCACCAAACAAAGTGGAGATCAAAGCAAAACAATAAATAATTTGTAATAAGAGTTAACCCATCAACCAACAAATGATGTGTTACGTCTCTTCAATACCAATTATATCGGATTAGATAAAACATCATACTGTCCATAAAAACAAAATAGAGCATTCAAAAAAACATAATGTTATATCAGTAAAAGCAAGAAATCCCACTAAATACTTAGTCTCACAAAACAAAAACACGATACCCATTTTTTCATGAGCTCGGTTGTGTGCTCATGGAAATACTTTCGTATTGGGGTATTCAACTAACCTTTGTAAACGGCATCCGCAATCAATTACGAGTTGTAATCCATTTATGCTGCTGAAGGATATCTGATTCCACTCTTTTTTACCCTCTCCTTCACAGCCAAGAACTTAATCTCAAAATGTTGTTTTGATCGAGAGGAGAGTTCCTGTTGTTGTTGGGAGAATAACGGTGTCTGGATCCTGCTGTCATCCAATACAACTTTCCAGTTGGTTCTTTTCTTATCCACCTTACTACATCGCAGCCTTTCATGTGACAAGGTTTCTCAGCCAAATAAGCTGTGATTGGATGCCTCATAAATGATGCTTTAATTGCAGCTTCACAATGTGGAAGGTTGCTACTTATGAGTTTGTTTCAACACTTCTTCCAAAGAGAAATGTAGCCACTCACAGCGCAAATAAGAAAAAAAAAACGTTAGACAGATGATGGGGAAAATTTAATACTACTGTACTTGAGCACTCCCAGCGAAATCCAGAATCAGTAATATCCCTCAAATGATCTCTAAGTATATGTTTATTCAACTGATCTGGATCTCCTTTATAATGTGTAGCATATATAGTACACTCTTTGTCCCTTAACCTGACAAGAATATTCTCTCATGTATTCTATTTGGTTTCCATGCTTCCACATGATCCTCGCCTAGAATATCTGATTGGCTGAGAATATCTATTTTCTAACATGCCAACTTATTATAGAAGGTACAATGTCTGGAGTATAATGAGTGAACAAACTTTGACATACAATTAAGACTTCCTACAAAACTGTGCACGTTGCTAAGGACACCTTTGCAATTTATCTTTTTCGTAATTTCATGTTGCATCTCATAACTGTTTGAGAATGTTAGGATTAATAATCTTCAAATTTATCACATTTTCTGCGCAATACCCAATAGCGGTAATCTCAACTTTATAGGTCTCAGAATTCTGCTATAGTTAAATTCTCTATGAGCACCTTTATAGTGCGAATATTAGCTTCGTGTTTGTTGATATAAATTCTCAAGAATACCTGTGCGAGCAAACAAAGAGTCAACTCAGACTTTCGCTATGCTTGAATCCCCTACATACATCAAAAACAGAAGCTTCAACCTATTAAACTTTGGTTTCATCCTCATAAATCGACTTTTGAAATAAAAAACTTTTGGCTTTGTCAATGCAGCATAATCGTTTCCTAGATTGATACCGTGCAATTAAAATAAATTGTTTCTTAGCAAAGAAGTGATGTCTCATAGCCACATATATAAGACCAAAATCGATAAACCTACTCTATCCACTTGAAAACTTTGGTACACACAATTTATCCTTATAATTAGACAGATATAGCCTCAAAGCCAAACCAGAAGACAATTACGCTTTAGATTGAATTTTAATAGTTCGCGATTGAGTGATAGTTGCTTTGCTTGAGTGTCCTTAAATGGTACTTTCTTTAATTTGCATACCAGCATGTTTATGAAGATCTCCAATTATAAAATTTTCTTGGTTGACCATACATATTGTATTCATCATGTTGCCATTGAGAAACGCCGTTCTTAAAACATATGCGCATTCGTATGTAAAGCTCAAAGCGAGATCACAATATTAATTTGCAACTAAGGCATGTTTGTTCCTAAAAGGTATTCCTTCTTGATAATTGCAAACTGGCACAGAGTGAAGTGCTCTAATCTATTTAATGAGTCAACTCTCTTCTCTTTTCGTGCAGTATTAAGCCTTTTGCTACAAGAACGTGTTTGTTATATCTTTCCACATTACCGTTGAGAATTCCCTTTTGGTTTTGTGATTTTAAATATATCCATTTGCAACACAATGGTGTTATACTTTCCCTTCAAGGTAAGTCTCGAACAAGATACCGTGAGCTAGCAAAAAAAAGATAAACATAAAAGAAAAACAAATCAATGAAATACCAAACGCGAACAAACTCATTCGATTCAATGGCTAAGTTAGTCACAAACCTTTTACCTGCTTCTATGGGACTTAGCGCGCTTTCTAATGATTAGAATCAGTCGATACAAAGAAAAAAATTTTTTTTTTTTATTAAATAAAACCCTCAATCCGTAAACGATGTAGAGCGTAAACAAATAAATTACCCAAATATACCCGGAAAAAATCAATTCATTAAAAAATTCTACCAATTACATGACAACAGGCTCCCTGAATTATAACCACCTAATGTTTTCATATGTGTATTTAATTCTCAAATGAAATTCCACAAGACACCTAGATGTGCAAACCTACTAAGATTCTACAAAATAGATTGAATAAAATAAATACATGCTATGTGCGGTAAGAAGGCCATAGACCATTCGTCTGATTATTGCGATCTTGATATTGATGTAAGAATTAAGGCGTTTTGCGCACCTTCCGAGAATTGAGAATCCTGACTCACAAATTTACCCCGGGAAGAGCAGGTACGAAACTTAGCGTGGTATCACGCGGTATCCATCTACCTTGCTTACATTCGGTTTTTCACACTCCCTCCTAGGGAACTTCTCCGACCTTTACTTCATCTTCATACCCTCCCTATTAGCATTAGTACACTCCTCCCTATCTTCGTGTATCCTTTTATACGATACATCATGAATTTACTTTATTAATGGCTCTCTTAACACCTTAAATATCTTATAATTAGTTCTACCTCAATAGTCAATATATAACACTTTTTCAAAGAATCCACATTTTTCAAATTTGTACTTTTACAATGATAAGAGCTGCTGATCATATTTATTTTACATATTTGCCCACCAATAGGAAAATTAAATTCCCCTAACACTCATAGTATATATTATTTATTTTTGATGTACTCTAATGAAATCTAAACAAAGTTAAATTTTAAGTGTGCTTAACCATTGGGGACAATATAGTGTAAGAAAGTTCTGAACAGATGACTTTTTGGGGGATTAAAACTCCCCGCAAAACATTATTACATTAAATAAATCCCTCACAATTACCAAAAACCCCTAAGAAATATATAAATGTGGAATATTTTATTTGAGGGAGAGGGAAGGGATAAATCTTCTGTGCTGTTTTGTGTGGTGAGAATATTTGATAAAAATGATTAGAAATTATTGTATTCCACGATATGGAAAATTTTGTTGATTAAGAATAAGAGCACTCTCTTCTTCT
>NW_023591418.1:0-27343 GCF_014843425.1 Jatropha curcas | reverse complement strand
ACAATGATGTGTCCTTTTTTTTCTTTTCTTTTCTTTTTATTTTTTCTTTTCTTTTTTCTTTTTGCTTTATTTTTTCTTTTCTTGCTTTTGCTTTTTTATCTGCTTTACTCTTGATCTTTATTGTCGGCATTTCTTCATCACTGTCTTCAAAGGAAGATATAGTGGTTTCTGAAGAAGATGATGCCAATTTATTTTTTCCCTTATGACTTGGCTTAGATGAAGATTTACTTAGAGGATACTTCTCTAAACTTACTGGATGATGGAGGTTCTGAGCTGGTTGAAAGTTGTTGAAACATTTCTTGACAGATCAGTTTATATTCTTCTGGAGTTTTAGCCGCAGCTAATCTAGCTTGACATTGAGCTTTCTGGATTCCAAATGTAGGGTTCTCCGGAATAGCTAATGTACTAGCATAGGTTAATGCTGGCATGGAAGAGCTGGCTGTTTTAGTACGAATCCATTGACTGATCTTTATCTCAGTAGTGGTATTTTTAAATGATCCCCACCATTTATTTTGTGTCTTTTTACCAACATAGGGATTGAGTTCCTGGAACATTATGATAATTCAAAATACCACTAGTATACCCAATGGTGTGAAGAAAGTCATACAGTAATACATCAAGGATGGAATATGACCTTTCTCCTTGGCAGGCGGGGGATTTAGTTTATTAGTGAGATTAAAATAATGATATAAAGAAATGATATCATGAGGAATGATTTCCTCAGAGATACCTCTAGATTGCCACCATTTTTTAAACCAATGGATTTTAAAATCGATTTCGGATGTGTGATCAAAAAATTACACTAACACGACGTGAAGTGGTAGTAGGGAATTGAATTACAAAAAACTTTTCCCAAGCTTCTTTTGTAGTCAAAATAATATATGTAGTATTGTGTTATGTAAAACTTAAATCTTACTGGAGTAGAAATTATGTAAAACTTTAAATCTTACTGGAGTAGAAAGTGAAGATACGGGCCAATCTTTAGGATGAATAACCCGTTTTATTTGAATAGAAGAATAAGAAATTACATTTTTATGTTTTGGATCAAAAGTGTGTTTTATTTTTACAGAACCAGTATCTATTAAAATATTATGATAATACTCCTGAGGTTTTGAAAAATCAGTTGGAACAAAATACCAATCCTCGGGATAATAATGCTTTATGATTTGCCAAGGATTAATATTATTATATCCGTCCTCGACTTCAATTTCATAATCATAAACATTTTTTCCAAACCATTTATGAATACTACTAGTATTAGAATACTGGATTTTTGGCAAATCCACAGCCATCAACGGATTTGATATGTCTTTACTGTCTACCGTTTGAGACAGACTATTGAACAGGGTACGATCGCTCGAGGTCGATCGCTTGAGGTTTAGAAATCATACCTATATCTTCTGTGGAAGAAGATGTCATACCTTGCAAGGCCTTTAGTACCTCTGGAGATTGACTGAGTTCTTCAATCCATTGTTTGAGGTCTTTAGAAGGGGTTTGTTTACTAGTTAAGGTAAAAGTTTTATGGAGATCTTCAGATTGCTCAGAAAGAGCTTTAGTGGGTGAATCTGGCTCTTGGATAGATTCTTTTCCCTTATCCTTCTTCTTTCCCATTGTTCTGTAAGAATTCTCGTGTTAGAAAGTCTGGGCTATTATTAGTATTTCCTTTAATGTATTCTATATCAAATTCAAAAATACTTAAGAGTGCTTGCCATCTAGCAAAAATTTGTTTAATCAGTAGAATGCTCAGAAAGAGCTTTAGTGGGTGAATCACTATCTTGTTTACTAATTGTCTTGCCCTTATCCTTCTTGCAACCCATTTTGCTGTAAGAATTCGCGGGTAAGAAAATCAGGAATATTATTTTTATTACCAGGTATAAATTCAATATCAAAATAAAAAATACTTAATAAAGCTTGCCATCTTGTAAAAATTTGTTTTGAGGCAAGATTTTGAACATCCTTTTGCAAAACATCTTTTGCAGATTTACAATCAATACGTAATAAAAATTTTTGATTTAATAAATGAAAATTTATTTATACATATAATAGCTTAAAAATGCTTTAATTATGGAATTAATTTATCTTGTGTCTGGTTCCAAAGTGTCTCGATGTTTGTATGGATTTATACGCTCTTTACATTGATTCTTTGTTTTAATATACCTCCAGAACCTATGTGAACACTGTTCGGGACAATTTTAAATGCAGTTTGGATGGGGATATATAAATAAGGGAAATTTTTTTACAATGATTTAAATATTTTTTACCAATTGTGTATGTTTGTCGGTCCAGCGGACCAGTATTTTTTTTCTAAGTCTATCATGTAAGGGTTTTATCATACAATTCAAAATTAGAGATAGAAAATTCAATTGACATAATTTTAAACAACAAGAAATCGCTGAAGTTGTATTTTTATTAGTGATTTCATAAAATTTTTTCCAAAGACTAGAGTTCTTCTATAGTTGAATATTGCCTTGTTCAATATAATGTTCTAAAAATCTGATTTTTAGTTTTAAATAAATCCATTTTAGTTGCTAAGTGCTTAAAACCATCTTTTCTATAATCATACAAAGTGGTTTTTTATAAAGTTTAAAATGTTTTCAATAGTTGACTAAATACTAACACGTCATCAATATGTATACTTATACAAAAATTTTGAATTATGGGTTAAATATATCATTCATTATTCTTTGAAATTCGAAGGTGCATTTTTAATCCAAAAGGCATTACATTCCATTCATATTGACCGAAAAGGGACAGTAAATGCTGTTTTATAAATCTATCTTTAGGAGCAATTTGTAATTTTGCCCAATAACCTTGATTTCATGTCAAATTTACTAAAAAAATATTTAGCATTGCTACAATTTCTGTTAAAAGATCTTTTTTATTGGAAGAATTGGGTATCTTATCCATTTTAATGCTGCATTTAGTGGTTTATAATTTATTACTAATCTTGGTACTCCTCTTTCTATCTCTGCATTTTTATTAACATAAAAAGCCGCACATGACCATAGGCTTCTTGATTTACAAATTAATTTTTTATTTTCTAATTCTTTGATTTCGTTTTTACAATGTTCTATTAACTCAGGACTCATTTGAATTGGCCTGGCTTTAGTTGTAATGGTTTTTTCATCAAAATTATTTTCATATGGTAAATCAATTATATGCTGTTTACGATTCCAAAAAGCATTAGGGGGTGATCTGCACAAAAGTTTTTTCTCCATATAAATCTTTTAGTTTCTTATTTTATTTGTATTAGATTCGTTTCTAGTTGTTCTTTAATCTTTTTGAAACACATATTATTTCTTAAATCTTTTAAGTCTTCTTTCTGGATTTTATTAATGAATTATTTCTATTGTTCTAATAGGAATTGAGCTTTTAGTAATTTAAGTTTTTTCTCCTTAGTTTCTCTGTAAATTCAAGTCTAGCTTTTTTATTTCTTATTTTGAATTTATCACAATCTTCCTTTAACTGAATTAGGGTGACTGTTATTAGGTTATTAAAAAGGTGTTACCTAAAATTACCATTATAATTTATTTGGGAGAAATTAGAAATACTTGTTTTTATTTCTAAATCTTGGTTTATAAATTATGCTTCTACCTTGCCTACTATATCTAATTTTGATTTTATTTGCTGTGCTTAATTTTTTTCTTTAGTGTTCTAACCAGTATCTTTTAGTTTACTAAATCTGATTTATTACAATTTAAAATCTGCTCCTGTATCATAATTAATGCTTTTGCATCTATAATAAAATCATTTGCTATATTTAATGTTTATTTTTACTAAAATATTTTCTTGAAGTATTTCTGCAATAAAAAAATAGAAAATTAGGATTTATTTCTTCGTCTTCTCTTCTAATTGGTTTATTTCATCTTTTATGTCATCATCTGGTTCTTCTGAAGAAGAACTAGATATGATTTGAGATTCTAATAATTTTATTTTCTTAGCAGTTTGTTGAGATTGTACTTTTAATTCGTTTACTTCATGCTTTAGAGTTCTAATTTCTTTTTGTAATTATTTAGGAGAGATTTCTATTTCTACCGTTTTATGTTTATTTAATATAGTAGTCAGATCATAAGTGTTAGTTTGTAGTTTAGGAGTTATTTCTTTTAATTCTTTTTCTTCTTCAAAACTTTTTATTAATTTTTTAAAAAGTTGTGTTTTAGTTTCATGATCAGTTATATTATTTACTACTTCTAAAAGTGTACTTTGATCTTTAGTAAGCATGTTTATTGTTTGCTCGGAAGAATTAGTTGTTGTTCCTAGTTCATCAATTTGATTTTCACCACTTTCTAATAGCTCTGATTCTGAGGTGTCTGAATCGAGATAGAAGTTCACAATTTTATTTAACACTTGTCTCTTCTAGATTTAATTGCATTGAATCGACAGAATTTTGAAGTATGTCCTTTCTTACCACAATTATAACAAGTTAAATCTTTATAAGAAGTTTTATTTGGAGATTTATATGGTTGCTTTCTTTTATGTTTCTTATGAGGTTTTGACTTTTCTTTCTGATAGTATTTATCTTGACTTGGTTTAGACTTGTATTGCTTTTTATAATACTTGTTTTTATAGTGTTTTTTAGGTTTCGTTGGTTCTGAACATTGGCCTCTACATCTCTGAGTAGATGTCATGCTATAATCAAACTGTTTACAAAATGATCCTAATTCTTCTTTAGTTTTATGCAACTCATATTTTAAAGTTCTTTGAAGTTTTAAGTCTTGGTCTTGACAAATTTGTAAACCTTCTTTTTGAATAATACTGATTAATTGTCCATATGTCAATTTATTATAAGGGATTGGGTTACCAAATTGCTGTTTTATATAATTTCTAACTTTTTCTCCTAAGAAGAAAGGTAGTCCAGCTAAGAACTTTTCTTTCCAAAAAGCTTGGTTGGAATCCTCTCTTAACATTAATCGAGTAAGAAAAGTAGTTTTATAATATTGAAAATCACTTAATTTTTTACATTTTAGATTGCTTAATAATTCTGCATTTTTATCTTGGATGGATCTCCTATAAAATGTAATGAAAAAATAGTTGAGGAATAAGTTTGACACTGCATCTTGAATGGTTTCACCATTTTCATCATATATTGTTCTCCTTCACTATTTACCTTAATGGAATTTAATATTTTAAATGTTGTTGGTCAGTTAGGTGATAATCCCACCAACCTTTAATGGCCGTAAATCCTGCTATAATTATTTCTGCTCATTGCCCTATCTGAATATAATTGACTGAGTTTTATAAGCAGTTAGCTGCCATAGTCATTTTTGCTGCAATATACTTAATATATTATATTCAGATAATCCATCTATATTCCATTTCTAACATTGTGTAGCATTAATTTAAAATTGAGATATTGAGATATGTGATTTGGTTTATCTATTAAGCCTAAATCTGGTGCTCTATTTACTATTTCTCTATGTGATATTGGGTTGATTTCAAATTGTTTTATATCTTCAGACTCAGGTTCACTGATTTCAGAGTGAGAGTTTCCTTCTATTATATTTATATTTCTAGATGTTTGAGGGGTTTCAGGTGCTACTTGTTGCGTAGATTCTGAATGTAATTCGAGTTTACTTAGCTGATCTTTTAATGTGCCTAGAAATTTATTTTGTAATTCCTTTTGACTAGATAGAGAAAGTTGATATGGTTTAAAAATGTGAGATTTTATCTTTTCTTTACCTTTTTTTACCTTTTATGTTATCATCTAAATTGGGTTTTTCTCTAACAATTTCTATTCGTTTAATGTGTATTTAAACAAATTAACTTGCATTTACTTTAAATTATTTGTTTTATTAGTTTTTTATCTGTATCATTTCCTCTCTAGCTATTCTTATATGGTATATGGGGCACAGACAATTTCATTGTCTTGATATTTTAATTTACTAATTGTTTTAGGTGGAAAATCACTTTGTATAGTTCTATCATTTACAATCCATTCTGGTCGTTTATCTCTAACGGTAATTGCATTTAAACTTTTAGTGGAACCATTTTCTTTAGTTAATGCAAACCAATCAAAGAATTTGATGTTAGTTTGAGTATTTAGTTTATATTTCAAGTATTCATATTTTAAATCCTCAAAAGTATGAGTTTTTAGTATCCTATTTAATTTCATCAAATTTTTGGTTTTTGTTATTTCTTTTATTAGTCCTTTCTCAATATCTTCTTTACTAAGTACATTTAGTTCTCTATTTATTTCATTTATCTCTTGTATATTTTCAGTGATAGCCGAAGCTGTTGGTGATCCAGGTGATGAGTTTGCTAAATTTGATTGCTGGTTTACATAGTTTTCTATTGGATTATAAACTGCTTGCGGAATTGAGGAGCTATAATCAACACCTTTCATTTTAAGAGATGGACCTAAACTTGGAATATCTGAAGTAGAGTACCTAGGTTTGACTAGTGTTTGAATAATAGGTTTAGGTTCAGTATCTTTATATTTTGCATAAATGACTGAAGGTATATTTGAAGAGGGTTTTTCCATATCATCTGTTATGACAGAAGATGATGAATTAAATTTTAGTGTACTTTACCATCTTCATATTACCATCTTCATATTGCTCAATTTTTTGTAAATTTATATTTGGTTTTACTTTTTCTGGAATTGGAGGGGGTACTATGCCTTCTAAGATCCACTCTTCTGGCAATGTGATGTCTTTCCATTGAATAGTTTTAGGAATTACTATATTAGTTTTAGTTAAATCTGTCTATAGGAATCTTGTTTCTCCTACCTTAGGTTGTAACTTATATTTAGTACCAGATGCTGAATTCATTGCTTTATAATGAATTTTATATATCAATGCTATAGGAATTGATCCTTGTTTCATTTTATAATTATGTGTTTTAATTTCTAAGACCATACTTTCTAAAATGTTTACATCATTTAATGAGATAGTCATATCTGGCTATACTTCAAAGGATATGGGTCCTCACTTAAACTAGTTTCAACTGATCCTAACAAAGAATCTTGAAAATTTAAAAATCTAGCATCTCTTACCACTGCTAATATACTTGTGTTTAATCCTCTTCTCTAGTTAAGCGTTTTATACCTATTTTTTTCTTGGATTAATCATATCATGAATATTACTTATATTTTTTAGGCTTTATGTTGTTGTAATGTTTTAGAAGAGAGAGAGTTAAATTCTTTCAAATGTTACTTAATTGAAAAATCTCTTCTTCTGTTTTATTACATAATCAGTTTTCCATAAATTAAATTAGAAACTTTATAGATTTGTTCTGCTTTATCTACTTTAGGTATTTCCCATTCATTCAATTGCTTTACTAAAAATCTTTGTAGAGATTAGTTCATTCTTATTAATTACTCTCTTTATTTCTGAAGATTCAGAATCATCTGATTTAACACTAACTAACAGAATCACACAATAAAAGGATCCATTTAGATTATCAATAAGTTGCGGTCACTGCCTGTTATTACCTTTTCTAAGCCCAAAACACTGGCTATTTCACGGTTCAGTTGGCATACCCAAAACTATCTATGATATTTCCAAAATGGATTCTCTATATGATAGTTTGGCTAGCAGTTGTAAAGGGATGGCTCTGATACCAACAAATGGAAAGGATCGAAAATGCATAACAATAGAAATCATAACATACAATTAAGAATCATATGATTTAGCAACAAACACACAGAATTATTAAAAACAAGTGAAAATAAATCATTATATATGAAAGTTTTAGGGTTCCTGCAACCTTAACCTGGGATCCCCAGAATTAAGTCAAAGTGTAGAGGGAGAAGAGAAACGTGCCGTCAACACGGACTTAAATAGAAGCAAATTTAACAGAACAAATTTAAACAATTTTATTTAAATACAAAATACTAAATATAACACAATATTTTATACTTACAAAGGTTTTATAATTAAACTTTCTCCAACCTTGAATGCTTACAATGAACTGAGATTCAAAGGAGAGAGGGACTTCTAAAAGAGAGGTATTTCTAGCTTATGCCTTCACAAGGGGAGAGGCTCCCTATTTATAAGAAAATTAAGAATCTTTACTGTTTGTCTTTTACTGTTGATGAACAGTGGTTTTCTTTTAATTACAAAAGTAATAGGACAAAAATCGGGCTGATAATGTATTATAAAATAATAAAAAAATAGAGAGAGAAATAAATGAAAAATAGAGAGAATAGGAAGAGAATACGAGAGTATATTATTATTGATGAGAAGCTATATATATATATATAATTACGTAAATGGAACCATAAATAGAATCCTGTATAAATAAGGAAGATCGCAATAATTAAAAATACAAACTTCTAACCCACATTTACTTATTTCATAATAGAAGTTTAATTTTAATTAAATAAGTAGATGTGGAGATAAGAGGGAACAATTTTAAAGGGGAATAAACGGGCTAAGTTTGGATTTCTTTTTCTATATAAAATTTTAATTTTTCCATTTTGAACAAAAAAACGTAAATATGTAAGGCTGCAAATAGACTTGTATCGTATATTGTAAAGCATCATACCAATATGAACTAATTTTATAACCTTTGACTTATTATTTTTCTACTCAATTTCGATCTCAATTCCTTTATCCTCCAATTTATAATGCCCCTAATCTCAAAACATGAATTGTATGATTTAAATTCAGATTATTCGCATTTAATAATTTCTTGATTTTTATTTTTTTTTACTTTTTCATTTTAATTTTTTAGGAATTATATATTTAAATTACTTTGAAATTTAATTTTTTAATTTGAGTAAATTTGACATGTGTGATAAACTGCAACTTAATTATTTGAGCAACACAGTATTTCAATAGCTCGTAGTTTCACGGAATTGCGGTGGACGACCAACTTAAAAAACATTAGAGCTAAGGACAATTTTATTGTCTAAAATATTGTGGGGTCCCTCCGACATGTGGGACCCACAACTTTTGAAAAAAAAAATCGAAAACAAAGGGAAAACTCATTTTTTTTTCTTTGATAAAGAAAAATTAAAGAAGGCTGCGCCAATAATTGAAAATGTATGCGTTAATTGCACGTCAATCAGTGGACGCGTTGATTACACATTCTCTTCTCCTATAAATAGGAGAAATGTGCCTCAACCAAATGTGTACAAACAAAATAAGAAGTCTACATAGTTAAGGGTAGACAATTTTAGGAAATGGTTCCTAAAATTGAGAAAGAGAGAAAATAGTGAAGATTATAATTTTCTGGGGTGTTTTTTGGGAAACACTTAGAGTGCCACTATTTTTGTAATCTCTTTTGTACCTACTATTTTATAGTAGAAGAATTATTCAGAGTTTATCCCATAGACGTAGCCTATAACAGTTGAAGGGTGAACCACATAAATCTCGGTGCCTCTATTTTTATTCTGGCATTTACGGTAATTATTTAATTTTATTTTTACCGTGATTATTATTTTCTAGTGGATTTCGCGTCGGTTCAATATTCCAATACATTAATTCATGGAAGTAAATGTGGTAATAGTAATTTAAATTGTTTATCGGCGCTATTAACTTTTATCGTTTGGTAATTTTATTTACTTCTATTCAAAACCGGTGCAGTTTTTTCGCTGAGCTTATCGGAATCAGTTATAATCCCAACAACTGGTATCAGAGCCTAGTTTGGTAAATTCTGTCAATTTTTTCGTACAAAGTTGACTATTCATGTGCAATAGTGAATATTCGTGTAGTGAATTTCGTGAATAGTAAAATTTTGTCAGATTTAGAATTCGATATGGCTAACGATGGGGCAATGATCAAATTGACAGATTCGAATTATTCAATGTGAAAATCGAAAATGGAGGACTATCTCAATTGCAAATATCTGTATGATCCAATTGAAGGTGACAGTGCAAAGCTAGAAGAAATGAAAGAAAAGTAGTGGGACAAGTTAAAAAAGCAGACATTGGGTATAATACGCCAATGGATAGATGCTAGCCTGTACAACCACGTGAGAAATGAAAAAGACCCCCAAGTTCTCTGGAAGAAATTAGAGAATATCCCATATTCCATTGAGTTCTCTGAAGAAATTTAGAGGGATTGTACGAGGCTTTTACAAATTGCTCAAGGTAAAGTGTTCATGATTCTAAAGTCATGAACTTAAGCTTTAAGAGACGATCAGTTACACATCACCGATTGATTTTGAAGGACTCGTAATTGATTGAGCATAGCTATGTCCTTGTGATGACGAGATGCAAGCATGCCTTTGTGGGATTCTCTACCGAATAGTTGAATACGTCTGTTATCATTTGAGTAACTCCAGTCCAGATGGAAATTGGTTGTCGGTAACAAGTGTCTCATGTAAAGAATAGACTACATAATGGAAGAACTACAAAGAAGGGAGGGGACGTTCAGTATACCCAGTTCACAAGCCTTTGTCACAAGAGAATAATGAGGCTGGAGCAAGAGTAGAGGTCCAAGGATGAAAAGTCAGGTGGTTAGATCCATAGTTCCAGAGAGAATGAGAAAGTGTTACGATTGTGGTAAGGAGGGTCATCTCAAAAGGGAAGTTGTCGTTTTACTCCAAACAGCGAGAATGTAACCCAAGTACAAGTATGAGGGAATGACAAAAAAATACATTCTGCTACAGTATTCAGCGAAGATGGTGAGTGGACTTTTAGTATCTTCATTTTGTTATGCAGATTGCTGTCATGTTGGAGATGTAGATTTGGGAGTGGAATAGTCAGATTTCGGTGCTTCATTTACCACTATGTTCCGAAAGGAAATTACTCTCCACCTATAAAGCAAGGAGATTTTGGCACTATCAGATGGGTATAATATGTTCTCGCATAATTGGTGGAAAATCTGGTGATGTCTCATTGAAAATTAAGTCGGGTGCACTTAATCCATTCTAAAAATGTGAGACTATATTACTGATTCTTCGGTTGTCCTTGTTGTTTTGTCAGTGTTATGGGACAAGGGAAGGTTATTCACTGCTCATAACAGGGTGACAGGATAATGGAAAAAATTTACCAAAGGGTCTTTGGGGTGGTGTGTGAGAGGAAAACTATTTCTCGCTGTATATAAGATGACAACAAACAATTATCTCGGGGTCAGACTGAGAGAATACAAGTTTAGAGATGATGCTGCACCCAAAATTTGTCGGCATTAAGCAGGCTGGCCACATGATCTAGTGAGAAAAGCGTTGAAATTATGTTTGGCTAAGAAGTCCCCCTTATCTCCATTTAGTTACCAAAAATGGTAAAATAAACCCTTGTGTATCATTGTTTATTTGGGGAAGCAACATCGTGGTTTCATTTCAAAAAAAAGCTTCTTTAGGACGAAGAACCAAACAAGTTGGAATTGGTACACTCTGATGTATGTGGTCCCATGGGTTAGCATCACTTGGAAGGAAAAGTAGATATTTTTCTAACCTTCATTGATGAATTTCTCACGAAAAAACATGGATATAATTTGTTGCACATAAAGGAACTAAGTATTCAAGCACTTCAGCAATTCCAAGCGATGGTGGAAAGGAGACTGGATTGGCATCTGAAGTGTTTGCGCATGGATATGGTTTTAGTGGAATTATAATCTCTTAAGGAGTTTATAGATATTATTGTAGTCAGGTACGATATCAGGGCATTGAATAAAGATAAGTTCCTGGTACGCCTCAAAACACAAGAAACGGCTGGTTGCTGAACGGCTTATGAATCGCCACCATTTGTTAAAAAAGAGTCAAGTTCCATGCTGTGAAATGGCTAACTTTACCTAAGCCATTTTGGGCGAGAAAGCTGTCAATACCTGCTGTCTTACCTAATTCAACCGAAGCTACCTTCACATCCTTTGGATTTGATATCCCAGGAAGAGTGTCTCTGGTCATGTAGAAAACTATTTGGTTTACCTCTCACCTGAGGTATTTTTTTGGGTTCAAGGCTCTTTGGATGTATGTTTCAAAGGAGCAAGGAGATCAAAAAGCTTGACGATCTAGGGTCAATCCTTGCATTTCTTTTGTCAGTTTTAAGGGACGACGAAGAGTTTGGGCTATAGGTTGTGGGAACTTCAGTTCTGAAAATAAGAAAGTATATATACCAGAAGCCAGAGATCCTGTAATTTCACGAAGATGGATCGTGGTAAGATACAAACTTTTCGTGAAAAAATCCACAAGTGATCGGTGTATTGAGTATTACCTAGGAACTTTCCTACAGGGATGATGTTACGAGAGGAGGGAATGCCAGAATCACAGAACGAGAAGAAGAAGAAGAGCCAGTCGTGGGGGGATTCACAGAGACGATTTGTAGATGAATTAAGAGTGATGCAGAGGGTATTTGAGGCAGGGGAGGCCAGGAACCCCGTTTCCACCGATCAAGAGGTTTGAACCTCAGTTAGGAAGGTCAACCAGATAACTCAAACCGTCTCTACAAAGGTTACCCTAGTAACTGATTTACATTTTTTTACTGATGAGGGGGAGCCAGGAGCTTCCACGATGTTGCAAATCTTTGCAAAGATAAGATTGGTGGACAAAGCCATGAAGGAGATGAATTCTTTAAAAAAAGAATGACTACGTATGAGCTGGTGCACTTCCAAAGGGAAAGAGAAAACTCACCAAGAACAAAATGGCGTGTACAAACTGAAGGAAAGAGATGGTCAATGCTAGTGTTGAGATACAAAGCTCGATTTGCGTTCTTTCAAAGGGCTTTATTTCAAAAAGGAAAGGTATTGACTTTGATTTGAGATTTTTCGCTAGTGTGGTGAAAAATGAAGTTCTATTCGAGTTGTTGTGCTTATAAGGCTCTCTAGTAGCCAGTTGGAATCTTGAGTTTGGAGGCAGGCTTGATGTAAAGACTAGGATATCTTGCATGGGTGATCTAGAGGAAGAAATCTATTATGGAACAACCAAAAGGTTTCCAGGTCAAGGGAAAAGAGGACATTGGTTGTCGCTTGAAGAAGAGCTTGTTCGGGTTGAAACAAAACGCCCATGACAATGGTATAAAAAAATTTGATTCTTCATGATAAATTTCAATGATACAAAAAGGGACAGATGCAGACTTCCTTTGTGTATATGTACAAAAATTCCTGATGGTAATTTAATCATCCCTTCTCTTATATGTTCAATTGATAATGTTTGATGGTAAATTTTATCCATCATTCTCTTATATGTTTGATGATATGCTAATCATTGGACTCAGATGCACACATGGATTCATCCAGCGTTAAAAAAGTTTTGATTTGTTCAAAGCATTTGGACATGAAGGATTGGAATCGGTCAAGGCGTAATTCTTTGAATGGAGATTATCCGATGACAGTAAAGTCCTGCAGGTTATGGTACTTAGGAATAATAAAATATTTTTGAACGGTTCTATATATTTTGCTAACCAGTTGTTCAATGCGCCACTCACTTTCCCAAGTTGGAGTTAAGAAACCTTAACCCATCAAATTAGAAAGACAAAAGGGAGATATGCCCAAATGTTCTTATATTTCATTCACGTTTCGAAAGTTTTTGATGTAAGCAATGGTGGTACTAAAGCTCGATATCGGCTCATGCAGTTGGTGTTGGAGCCCGATATCTGTCAAATCCCAGAAGACACATTTGGGAAGTAGTAAATGTGGAATTTTTCAGATACCTGAGAGGAACTTCAAAAGTTATGTGGTTTAATTTATGCGAGGTGAAATAAGGCTTGCACTTCTTGTTACACAGATGCAAGAATTATGGCCGGTGATCTTGATGAACAAGAAAAAATCTACATCAGGATTACATATTTACTATTCATCATGGGGAGGTATTTCATGGCATTTCAATATTACAAAAATGTGTTTCATTATCATTGACCGATAGCATGAAGTACATATGCATCAACGAAAGCAGGGGGAAAAGGATATTGCTTGGTTTAAAGGGGCGATTCTTTCAAGATTGGGTGTGCAGCAGGAAAGAATATTATTAGTTTTGTGATAGGTCAAAGTGCGTTAGGACATGAGTGCAAAAAAGTACTATGTATCTGCACAAGACGAAGCACATCGATGTAAGATATTCAATTGGCTTTAGATTTTGCCGTTTGAGAGGAAGGATAGCAGTTCCAGTTGGCGCAAAAATTTCCACACAGCGAAATACTGCGAATATATTAACCATATAGGTTTGTTCTGAATGAGAAGTTTCGAAACTGTGTGTCAAAGCAAGTAGGGATGGGAAAGTCCCACGGATGTAGTCGGGAGGAAGAATTGTTTGTGGGGTCCCTTCGACATGGTGGGGACCCAACACTTTGAAAAAAAAAAGAAAAAAAGGGGAAAACACGTTTTTTTTCTTTGATAAGATAAAAATCAAAGATAGGACTGCGCCCAATTAATTGAAAATGGATGCTGTTAATTGCCGCTTGTCGGTGGACGCGTTGGATTACGACATCCTCTTCTCCTATAAATAGGAGAAGTGGTGGCGTCAACCAAAATGTGTACACAAAAGCAAAGAAGTCTACATAGTTAAGTGGTAGAGAATTTTAGGAAAAAAGTTCTTTAAAATTGGAAAAAGAGAGAAATATAGTAAAAAATTATTTAAATTTTCTAAGGAGGTTTTTTGGGAAACACTTAGAGTGCCAACTATTTTTGGTAATCTTTTTTGTCCTACTATTTTTATGGTGGAAGATTATTTTGGGAGTTTGTTTGCCCTGTGGACGGTAGCCCATAAACAGATTGAATGGGTGAAACACGTAAAATCTCCGGCTGTCCCTTATTTTCAAATATTTGGCATTTACCGTAAATTATTTAATTTTTACGTGTTGTAATATATCTCATTTCTAGAGCTGGATAATCGGTTTCAGTTCAATATCCATACGTAATTATTTGGAAAAGTAAAATGGTAGAGTCTTGAGGCGTAGGTGTAAGGGTGCGGCGCGGGTGAGAGGTAGGTAGTAACAACCAAGTGGGAGGCGGATCAGGCTAGGTCTGAAGTTGACGAGGTTGTGCGATCGTAGGATAGACGAAGTAAAACAAATATAACTTTAAAATAGAAAAAATTTTTTTTTGTAATTTTAAAATCTTTATTTTGGCGCTATTAAACTTTTATCGTCTCAGGTTAATTTTTTATTTTATTCTACCCACCGGTCATTTTTCCGTGGGCCCCATCAGTTATTAATCCCACATAAAAAAATTCAATACATTTACTCGCTCTAAATTTCTTCTTTATGAAACAAAAAATAATTTTAGCTTTGTGATATTGCAATTAATAATATAATAAAAAACTTGCAATGTCCAGGGTAAGGCATGGCTTCTGGCCGAGTGAGGGCATTCCATCTTTTCCTGTAATAATTCATTTACTCATATAAATTTAAAATATAATAAAAAAATTTTTATTTTAATTAATAAAAATTATTTTTTACATTTTTTCAACTTTTTTAAAAATTGGAACCTATCATTTTCAAAATAATAAAAAAAAAAGTTGAAACCTACCTTTTCAAATATTCCACCAATATTTCTTTTGGACATTACTTTTGATACTAGGAAAAATTAAAAGAAACTCATACTCATTAAACCACTTTTAGAGTTTTAGGTATGTATTAGAAAAAAAAGGGCAAAAGGCCAATTTATTTCCTCTCCAGTCCAAGTCAGCATGGCCGGTTCAATGAAAAACGACCCGGTTTCGGTTCATTGAAAATCCGCCCGGTTCGAGAAGTTTAATTGTGAAACCGGAACCGGCCCTTGTAATTCTCCTGTTCTCAGTCCGGTTTCCGGTTCCGGCACGGTTCAGCCACTGGTTCGGCGAACCGGACGGTTCAAATGTACAGTTTCCGGAATGTCGGTTCTTGGCAATTACGCAAATTTTTAAAAATAATAAAATTTTTGATTTCGAATTCTATGCAGATAAATAATAATTTTAAAAATGTTTAAATTTTATTAAAACTACAATAAATTATTTATAAAATTTTAAAATCAAAAACTTCTTTTAATTTAGAACTATTATTTATATTTTAAATTTACAAATTTTGCTAACTTTCACTGAATACTAGGAATAAATCAAAGGCCTTATATAGTTCTTTTTTTTTTTTTTTGTCTACATTGGAAAAATACCTCTTAATTTATTTAACAATTAATTTTAAAGTCAGGTGCCACTGTCTCCGTTACTTGAGTCCGATCATCAATCACTCGCTTGGAATTTTTGCTTGGTCTTGAAGTTTCTCAACCACACTTCTAGTCCAATTGGAGCTTTGAGTACATCCATTCCTACCTCACTTGGATAATTGTGCTTTTAAATGGCCCTATTCGAGGAAGTGCCTATCCTCCTCTCAAGCTTTGAATGCATATTCTTTTTTTTGCCCAATTAATTTACATCGAACCGCATTGATTTCTCCATTATCTTAGAATTAATTTTTGCAAAAGTGCTTTCTTGATAAAATATCTGATTTTTTGGTGCTGTTTTACCTATTGAAATATTAGGAAGATATTTGCTTCTTGTGGTGAAAAATCAAAAAAAACATTGATCATTTTGAATCAATTTCTTCCACGCTTTTGAGAACGTCGCTTTTCCCTTTTGGAGAATTTTGTGGAATTGCTTCATCCTACAATTTGTGCCCATAATTTTTAAATGGAATATGGAAAAAAACATGAAATTAAACTGGACATATGAATTTATAGAATTTTAGAAATTGGATGTACTGAAAATAAAAATGCAATATTAAGAAGAGGAAGAGATAGAAGTATATTGGTTGTGAAAAAAAAAAATAATCAACTCATCATATTCTATTACATAGTTTTTCACTTATGTGTTTCCCAATGTCCTTACAAACAGAAAAAAAACAATTATTTATTTTTGGGATAATTTAGTAAAATTATAATAAAATTAAATTAATGAATTTAAATTATAATAAAATAAATTATTAAGCCGTTTTGAACTTTTTTGAACTTTACAGTTTAACGTCTCCTCGTTCCTAATGTGTGAATCTATAATGTATTATTCATTAATTCATGATGATATTGATTATCATAGCGCGTCAAAAGGTATTTGATAAACAAAATTTAAACGCTGATTATGTTAAAAAAAACAAAAAAAGGGAATGATGCATGTTTTCTTTTTTTTTTAAAATAAAAATGATTGATGATTTTTTTTCTAAAAATTAATTTTATTAATGTGAAATCCGGTTCGAACCGAACCGAAAACGACGGTTAAAACCGCCCCGGTTCAGGGCGTTCAGAATTTATTTTTAGACATTCAAATGAATCTTAACCGGCCCTTTGAACCGCCCGGTTCCGTTCAAATTTTGTGCAACCGCCTGGTTTCCGATGTCAAGAAAAAGGAGTTTATCAGTTCCAAGTTCTCTTACTCAGTAATGTTCGGGGTTCCGGTTCGGTTCTCAGTTAGAACCCGAACCGGTTGGCCATTGCACTACATCCAAGCAAATTGTTTAGGTGAGATAAAATTAATGTGTGTTGAACCCAATCTCACTTCAAGAACAAGACAAAATCAGGTTTTCCTTCTTACCAAAACAACGGACCATAATAGGTAGATAACAATGAAGCAAAGCTTTCTTATTTTAATGTTAGGATCCAAAATTAACTTTTATGTTTGTCCTACAAATCATTAAAAGTTTTTTGATTTTTAAATTTCTTAAAAAGGAATAAATGTTAATAAACATATCCCTGAATTTGTTTTAATATGATTAAACAAAATGTTATATTTGAATTTTTAGGCCAATTTTTCAGTCTATTGAAATTTATTTAAATAATTAAAATATTATATTTGACACATTTCTTTGCCAATTTTTAAACTTCTTTCAAATTTTATTTTGATCTTTTACAAATTTAATCCATATCGATCAATTTTAAAAAGAACACCCACCACCCAAACATTTTTCTACCTTTGATAAAGTTTAAAATTCACCAATAATATTTATTTTTCTAACACAATATACAAATTTTTGGCAAAAACCTGTAGTTATAATTTTAATCCGTTCACATGGGGAAAAATACCATGGCTTTCCATATGCAAGTAATTCCCAATAATAAATGTTAATTTTTATAAATGTTCAAATTAATATATAGAAATTTAAAATTAATAAGTCCAATTTGTAAAGAGTTTGATAAATATATTCAGATATTCATTTTCCTCTATTATATATTTAATTAATCTTTAAATTAATTATACATCTTGAAATCCATCTATAATTTTAATAAATATTTATACAAAGATTCCCATATTATAGGTATTAATGATAGATATTTACTACCTAAATTTCGTGTGTTTCTATCAGGTCAAATTTGATATTTTTAATAATTTTATAATAAACCTAAAAAATCAATTTGATATTTTTTTATTCTCCCCACTTAAACCAAGTTTAGTTGCTCCAATTTCACCTTTATTCATTTTTAAAATAATTAATTACTAATTCTTTACTTAATCAAATTAGTTATAAATAATAATTTTAATTATAATATATAATAATAATTTGTAATAATAAAATGATCTTATGGAAGTGTGATCTGGGTTATCGTTGTTGAACAGGTTAGGGTTAAGGAGAGAGCAAATAATAATTAGGAAGAAATGTGAGGATAAGGGAGAGCTATGGAGGATCTACCTTGCAGAGTACTATTGGCTACTATTTTATATTATTTGCTCCCATTGTCAATTTTATTGTAAACATTAAATTTGGAATTTTGTATTTTTGGGTAGATAAATTTGAAATTGGTATCGCCATATAATAGAGTGGTTATAATTGAAATAAAATGAGCTGAAATTTAAGCCTTTAATTATTTGGGGGAGCAAGCTGACAGTAATTAACGGCTCCGTAGTTTTTACAGAATTGCGCGCGAACGACGAGGCTTAAAAAAACATTAGAGCTAAGGAACAATTTAATTTATTTGTCTAATATCAAATATGCTCTTATTATTTTTGCTTGTTTACGGGAAATATTGCAAAGAATAAAGTTTAGCTTTTCTTTTTTTTTTGTATATATTTGTATAAAAAAGTGAGGTTTAATCTCCTCACACCCATAATATAGTTATTAAACATATGGTACTCATTATATAAGTATATCTCAAACAGCCAAATATATCTGTTCACTTTTCTTCATGGGATGCTATCACTAATTGTAATTCTCTGCTGCTTTATAGAAATTTGAGATCACTTAACGTGACCTCTAATATCTCGAGCGGTATATGTGTAGACTTATTGTTATTATAGATCAGTACTTTTCATATTGAATCAATGCATAATAATACAAAATTGCCATAGAATCCAGGTAGGCGGATTTCTTTACATCGTGGCAGGTAGGGGATGCATTCACTAATCTCGTTTTACGAGACTTGATTATGTAAATACAAATTATATACTGCTAGTTCTCAAATCTCTGCTTCAAATGGTATACTCGCTGTAAAAACTATTTCTCAAATTGTTAATTAAGTGATTACACTATGTGGATGTTATATGGTCAAAATATCACCGAATCCGTGCGACGAGCACTGAAAATCTATGTTTCAACTTCACAAATTTTGGACATTGAAATCTATGTTTTCAAACATTCACAATTTTTTTTTTTTTTTTGACATTACTTTTATTGGCTTAGCACAAAGGATTGTTTCTAAATTTATATTTCCCCCCCCCCCCCCTTTTTTTTTCTCTTCTCTCTTAGTTTTACTTTGAGTGTGAGGAGATGGTGTGATGGATATAGAGGCACTGACATGTCCTCTCATTCAAACGCTACTCGCACTCAATAATAATAATTACTCTTAATGTTAATCAGTATTCTAAATTTTATTTAGTAACTATTTGATAATATTTAAAAGTCTCGCAATACAGTCGCTCTGATAGTGTGTTTAGGGTTACACAATATACCTCGAAAGAATAGATGAGGAAAGATGGACCTCCTTGAGACAAGCATACCTTGATATATGATTCTTCTAGGAAAATCTTATCGTGATCTAGATATTAAAGCTGCTAAGTTGATGTTTCGGACAGATCCATCTTTATAGAAAGTAGATTTTAGAGTTCCTTATACATAGAGGATGCTCTATATATCTACTAGCTCATTTCTTATTTACGATAGTGATTCTCAAATCGGTAAACATACATATTATTGTCCTAGTTAGGCTCCTGGTGGATATACTGTGTTGTCGCAGAAATGGCGGTCTTTGTAGTGCTAGATCTCTCGCTGTAATGTCTCAGATTTATTAAACTCTCGCTTGCCGCGAAAAAAAGGTATAGTTATATGAAGCAAATTACTACTCACGGAGATAACGTTTAATTTTTTACACACAGAGACATGGCAATTTCCTTAATTAACTTTTATGTTCTGCCTACGACCATCATTAAACTACTGTGTCTGCTTAATATTCTTTAATAAGGAATATATATAATTATCGGACCCCGCGCGCTGAACTTATTTGAGCATGATAAAAAAGTCATTATTTGTTGATTCTTTGTAAGTGAAGTGTCATATTTCATGGATACAATGGGATACTTATATATGATTTCAACATACTATATGCATTTGGACATTATGGTGGGCATATTCTCACTCCCTCGTGTGAGTACTTTTTTGATCTTATCAATCAAAAATTAATACTCAACAGATCTTCAAGAGATATCCAAAAAAAGGGAACACCCCACACTATAACCTTTTTCTGGTAACTTCTTGCTGAATAGAAAGGTCAATTTATATCAGAGATACTCAAAAAACGATTCTCTGTGACAATTCTCGCTGAACTCTGCGCTAAATACCAGATAGTGATGAGACAATACACAACAAAGCTAGACGATGCTCTATGGGGCTACAGAACGGCATTCAAAACGCGCGTTAGTGAGTGTGCTCCTATTAATTGTGCTAGGTGTGAATTTTTGGAATATAGGTGATTCATGCGATCGGGAGAAATAGTCTAGAAGGCGAGTGAATATGTGTATATGAGTACAATCTCCTCTCGCGAAAGGACACATTCAAATCTCTACATGCAGACTTTTAGGATTTTTAATTAGAAACCTGGATATGCAAAAGTGTGTAAGCTAAGAAAGCTGCACTAGTATCATAAATTCAGACATAAACTATGTGAATGGAGAGTGAGTATGTGCGCCTCACAATGACTCATTCATTTATATTAAGGCTTTATCACAATTTTATACAAAAGATCGCACTAACAATATTGGCTATAATTTGATTATAGCGTAATAATTATAATTCTCATTTTATTAAGAAGAGTGTAATCTATAACAAGAGTGCGTATCGCGCACAAAGCTTCATAAAATGTGTGTTGTATAATGCTAACAAAATAAAATTATTTAACTCTCTTATGTGCTCCGGTTTTAATTTCCTGGTTACAGTTGCGTCTCTAGTGTAAACATGGTCAGAGACCATTCACAAGATCAAGGAAAAATTATTTACCTCATGGGGGGGATTTCCCATATGCTCATAGAATGTAGTAAATAGATAAGGATGGATTAATTCGTTAACGTTCAATCGAATTTGTTTATAAAAGACGGTAAAACTTAATTTGCTCATCGTTAATTTGTATATGAACAAATTAAATCTCAACAAGTGAGGAGAGCTTGAGTGGAACTTCCATAATAAGGTAATCACAAAAATCATTAAGATTGGATTTTTATTTAAGTCTACTGTGCGACACCCAGTTATAAGAGAGACCTCAACCCAACTCCTCACCCTCCATAATACACAATTTTATAAAATATAGAGTTAGAGTTATCTAATTTTACTTACCTCAACTATTTTATAGAGTTTAATTTATATATATGAGTGGATACCTAATAAAATAACAAGTAATAATTTAATTAATAATAATAAAAATTGACTGTAATGTGGGATGCGTGGTTGCGTATTTTTTTGGCATCGCTTATACTAACGTTGAACATGAGATACCTCAAGAAGGAGTGGCTTAGAGGTAGGGAGAGCTATAACAAACGAGAACTGGAAGAATGGGTAGAAGTTTTAATTGTTTCACGTTATTCTTATAATCTCTTTTCAGTGTCTACAGTTAGGTTGGATGTTTGCTAATTTTTTAAGTTTTTTATATTGTGGCATGAGAAAAATATTTCTCTCAAATATTCTCTCCAACTAAGTGATTGTACTATTGATTTTATTTATTATATGTAGTGTTTTGATCAAGTGTGAAAAATATGTGAGATATTCCAGTGCTTAATATAAGCAGAGCTCAGCGCTCCTTAGCCGTTGCATAAATTGAAGGAAAGCCAACGCCGCTCATGCGTGAGTGGGAAAATTTAAGCCTTTATTATTTGAGCGCAAAGTGTTTACGGAGTAGTTCAACGGGGCTTCCTCAAGTCTCACGCCCTCTACGGCGGTAGGAGTGCCGCCTGGCAGTAGCAGACGGAACCAGCTTAAAAAACCATTAGGAGTAAGGGACAATTTAATTTTTGTTCAAAATCAAATATGCTCTAATTTTTTTTATGCAAACCAAAAATAAAAATTTTAGCTTGTTGTGTTGATATATTGTTATAAAACGGCATGTTTCAATCCCGCTTAAGTCTTGACTAGAGTGACTCACACGTTCTAATCAATCAACATACCTCCTCAGCAAAATTGCACCTTTTAGAAATCGATATTTGTCATTCTTCATTGTTACCCAGGAATTTGAGGAGTCATTAACTACCTCAACGCGATATTTTGTTAGTACGTTATAAAATTATTGAGATAATATAATAAGAGATTTGCAAGCACCCGGTGGTGCTGGAGGAGGAATCCTCGTGGCTAGAGTGACAGGCATCCCATCTTCTTAAAGCGCGCATAGTGACTCGTGTATAGAACAATCCTAAGTTAGACATAATATACTTCTAAATTACACTAAACACTGACCAACTAATTCTTCAATTTTTAATTAATTAAAATTATTTTTTTACATTCTGCCTATGTTTAAAGACGCACTTTGAAAATTCTATTCTTTCAAAAATATTCCCACTTTTTTTTTTTGGACATTACTTCTTACTGGAAAATTAAAGGGAATCTTACTCATTGTTACTTTTACTTTTTTGAATGTTCAGTGTTAGAGCAAGGAAGGGGTAGGGGATGCAGTTTATTTTATCTAATCAAAGCTAAAATTCTAAAGTTACTCCTGGGTTATTTGGACTTTATTCTTATAGTTTATAATCATATCTAGGCCTATACTCCTACATATCTCATCATCGTAATTGAAAACTCAAAGAGTAAGGTCGGGAGAGTCGACGGCTCCACAATCCCGAGATAAATTTCGTTTCTTCTCATAAACCAAGACAAATGGTAGATAACAATGGAGGGCAAAGGCTTGTAGAATGAAGCCGCGTTCAAGAAACCGAACCTTTGGTTATCCATTTTATCAACTAACAACTTACCGGATTAACTTAATCTCGATACGGACTCAGTGGTGCAATTTGCCACGCGAACATGTATGTCTTCATCTTGATAAGAGGAAGCTACAAAAATGTGAACTCACTTTGTCATAGGATCTAGAGAATAGAAACACGCACCTTAGGTATCAGGCTGCCATTTAAGGTGATAGCGACTCTAGCGCCCGTTGCCAACATCATTATAACAACCTAACAGGTGCCTATAATCTTCTCTTCCTTGTGCATCTACAAGGCAGAATGGGCTTCAGTTCTTTGAAAAACCAAACTAAATATTTGTGGGACAGTTTGAGATGGGAGATGTTGGGTCTTTGTTGCATCTTCAAGCCTTTGGCGCTATGTGTCGATTAGCAGCAGCCTCGCAAAAGACTGCTAGTGAGGGCTTGCATGAAAATGTGGATGGCGGCTAAATATGGACGTGTTTTTATAAGATAGCACACGGAGCCCCGTAGCTGAGCGCAGAATGTGAGCCACGCTTTAATATATCTCAAAGGAATAATGTGCAGGTTGTATTGAATCTTGTGCAATACGGATTTTGCTAGTAATAAGCCTTACAAAGCTAGCCATCACTCCAATGGTATTTTGCAGATCTTACTAATGAAAAGTAATTTAAGGCCCTCTAGAAAAATGGATACAATAAAGAATTCTCTTATCCTAGAGGCACTGAGGACCCGCCGCTGCAGTGCAAAGGAGTATTGGTCCTCCCAGTGTGAAAGATGTCACTGCTGGTCCCTCACTGTGTCCAGATGGAACTGGACGCCCGTAGCACAGAGTAGGAAAGCTGTTTACTCCTATTCATAGGCACCCCAAGGCCCAATGTGGTAAAATTTAATATTTTATTTGCTTCTTTTCTTCTATGCTTCACTACGCACTAGCCTGTATTAATCAAAATTTCTCTTAATATTTTTATTTTCTTTTCTGTTTTACTAAGTTAATTTTAATCTTAGTTTTGCAGGTTGTACTTCTCACCCAGGGATGAATGATACAGAGCCATAAATGACGTAGCGCCATAGGCCGCGCTTGCTGGCATTTTTCTGCGTTGTGTGTGGCTGCCATGGACTTATCAGCAGGAATTACCCAAAGCTACGGCCGGTCTTCAACAGGGAAAACTGATATCTCTTTCAGAACCAAGGAACTAGTTATTGTTGATTAACAAGTGTTGAGGAAGATCTAAGGCGAAGGGCGGGTTTTTCTTATGGATGATAGCATTTGGATTTCATAAAAAAAGGAAAGTATGCCATGGACGATTTAGGACCAAAACTCATTTATTGGCGCCTCTTATTTAAAGGAGCACGCTTCCCAAAACCCTCTATGGTTCCCTACCTCGCCACTAACAAAACTTTTGAAAAGCCAATTTACCCACGGGGCCCTACCAAGGAATGATTGATACTCCTATGTCCGTCACCTCCAACTTTCATCCACTACATACAAAAAAATAGTCTCTGCCTTTTATGGCTTTCTCTTGCTAAAACTTTGCTCTCACTCTCAAATCAAACACTCTCCACCCAAAATATTTACATAATCAACGCGAAGTCCAACACATGCCTACTCTTACTTAGATACGGCTACGAAGATGTTAAACGCGGAGCAAGACCTGAATCCTCCGTGCTGCTCGAGGCATACCGGCTAAACAGCCCAACAGGCCTATTTGAAGGCAGAGGCGGAACCAACCAGTCTCTGTAGCCATTGATGCAAGTGGCTCTGCGTTCCATTCTACTCAGGGACGCAAGTAATACTATTATGCGCAGATCTTCCACGGGCTCGTCAACCTCCCTTCACCTCCTGCACTTCCATTCGAGTTCGCCTCGAAAGTATTGTGGAAACGGAAACCCGAATAGCACATGGAGATTACAAGCGTTAAACCGTAGCAAAGGGTACACAAAATTTATGGCTCTGTATCGTGGAAAAGTTTGACCTATCGTATTTTACCAGGAATAGATTATTGATGAGACTGCTTTAGGCACATAGGGGTTACTAAAGTAGGCTGCTTAGAGAGTATATTGTGGGTAATAAGAAAAGCTCCACTGTTAGGGGAAGCACGTTCCTTGAGAGTAGGTTGGGAGAAATGGAATACATTAGAGTGTGGAAGAAGGAGATATCGATGCTAAAGGAACAGATTTCGTCTTTGTTTGGAAGAATTGCCATGGACCTTCTTATGCCAAGCATTGCATTAATTAAAGTTAAGTGTGCAGAAGAGGAAAAATAATATATTAGGGGTCATTTCTTGAAATATAATCAAAAAACACATTGTCCAAAAATTATTAAGATTTAGTATTAGCTGACCGATATTTATATTCTGTTCTATAAGTATACTCTATGCCTCCAATTAAATCGTATCCTGCTAGCTGTATGTATTAGATGTATTATCTTTAAGTAAACTGTAATTATCTTTTGGCCCTTATAATTTCTTCTATTTTTATCCTATATTATGATTCGAATAAGAGGATAAGCAAATAAAGCCTAGTTTTTATAAGATAAATTTGATCCTACTTAGAAAAATTAAATCTCTATACTATCCTACATTAGTAATTGTTAAAAAGGACGCCTCAAAAATAGCAAAATTACGGCGTTATTCATTTTAGGTTCTCCAATTAGTCCTCGATAGGATTTTCCCTCTTAGTAACAATCATTGATACAGTGATTAAAATTTGTGTCTCTAATTAAGGGTTGATATGCAATATTTATCAATGTTTAACCAATATTTTTATGTCGATGTTCAACCCAACCAGTCATAAAATAGCTGACAGAAAATAAAAAAAATTTCTTCTCTATACAATAAAAGAAGTACTTTCTTACTTACCAAGTTATTAGGATTTTAGTATTGAATTTTACCATAAATCATTGTGCACAATTTAACTGCATATATATCAAATATGATACTTCAAGATGCTCTATACCATAGTGTTATATTAGTTCCCAGAATGAATGTAAATTATAAATCTACTTTTTTAATAGATTTATTTATTTCTTGTTTAATTTGTTTACTATTAAATATAGTAAGATTAATTTTATTTTTAAAAAAATGCTTTCATTTCAAATATTTCAAGAGATCCTCAACATAATTATTAAGAACATTTGATTCAAATTCCAACTCTTAAAAAACAGTTTACGCATTGTCTCTAAAATTATTTTTCTCTGAGATATTTTATATCAAAATATACATATACTAAGTAAAAATTAATAATTTGTATCGATATTATTCACTCCGATTAAAAGTAGAATTTTACTTTTTTTTCTTTTAATAACTAATTTATTGGTATTTAGTGGTAATTAGGTATTCTGAAATATAGATTGTAGATGGTTTTACGTATGTAGTTGTTATCAAGTTTTGAAACCATTTTATGCACTTTTACTTTATTTTAATTTAATTTGTATATGATTTATCTTTAATTAATATTTTTTCACTCTCTTACTTAAATAAAATGTTATAATATATTTCAAAATTTTAATAAATGTTATTAAAATTTTCAAAAGTTAAATAGTTAGAATGCGGTAAAGATTATTAAAATAAATAAAATAATATTATATAGAGAGAAAAAATGGTTTCTACAAATTAAAAAATTGTAACCAAGATAAGATGGAAAATAAATATATTTTTAAAGATCCATGATATGTTTAATTTATTTTTTTTAAAAAAAAATTATTTGGGCGATTGAAAATGCGTGTTGAAATTAAAAAAGGAAGTTTGGTCCTCCTATAAAGTGTAATGCTAAAAAATAAAAATTGTCCACTCTGGCAATTCACCCATGGTTATATATCTGGATATAAGTGGTTAGGTAGTCAAATTCGGACCTGACTTCAAAGTAACCAAGGTTTACTGATATTTATAGCGTATTTGCGAAATTTTTTAAATTCTGATTTCATAAGTAAAAAAAAGTCTTGCAAAGTTGTAGTTTAATCTTTATTTAATGATCATCGTAAGCAATTGGTCCGTAATCAATAAGGAAATTGCATGATACTTTAAACGATATCGCAGAGTTAAAAACAGTCAACACATCTGGACTCTCGTTTTTTAGTTAGATATATGTTGAACTCTAATATACCGTCAGATAATATTATGTTGACAAAGTTTGAAATTAAGATATCTCAGAAAAGTTTGGAACAACCGTGGTTTCCA
>NW_023591417.1:1046297-1199994 GCF_014843425.1 Jatropha curcas | reverse complement strand
GGATGTGGGTGTCCAGGCCATGTGCTGGAAAAGGGAAGCAAGAGATTAAAGTTGGAATCAACAGACTTTATGCTTCTTTTATTGGATATCCTAAGAGGAACGATAAGGTGGTTAATTTTAAGTTCTCAAGAATAAAACCGGTCATTTGTTTTAGCACCATGCACATATATAACTTTTGAGGCAAAGACTATATTAATAAACCATTTCCAACAGTCAAATTAGACCAATGTATGAATTGGAAGAGAAAAATATACCAACTAGAACCTTTCCATTAGAACATACACAACCTATAAAAACATCAATGGTTGGAAGCATAAGACATTCCATTGACAACTGAGTCGTAGTGGAAGAATGTTAGCCTCGACCAGTAAATCCAAAACATCAGCCTGAATTATTCAAGTACCTAACAATTTCACTAACCACCTAGTAAAGTAAGTGGAGTTAAATGTAGAAAACTCGACACAACCAGTAAAAGGGCAGACTGTTGATCCAAATATACTAGGAGCACAATGTTGGGGCTTCACTAACATCATCATGCACTCACTTGGTGTGACAGGGACATGTTGAAAGTTCCAGAACAAATGATACAAAAGATGTACAAGTCCCAACTAGTCAAGGACTTTGCGCCTTTACAGAACCAACGCAACAACATAAGGTGTGATTGCCAGAATCCTTGTAAGATAACAAATATCGTACACGATTAGTGTGGAGAATTTAGAACGACCACCGGTTCGATATACACTATTTTGGAGGAGAAGCTTTGCACTAGAATCCCTGAAGAAGTTGAATTATTGAACCAACTGTCTGTTACGATGAACACTCAAAGGAATAAAGGATGCTGATAAGTGGCTAGTAGCTATGAAATCTGAACGATGGAGTCCATGTAACTCTAATTCAAATGTTCTGAACGGAACTTGTAGGTTAAACCCACCTGACAGGGAGGTAATTTAACCCATTCGGACTGTAATGTGAGGATCTATAAAGAAAAAAGAGGCGGTTAGACTGGTAAAGTGCAACTTATAAGGCAAGGTTGTTCTGCTAAAGGGTTACTCAGAAAGAAGGATCGGATTATGAGGAAACTTTTTCGCGGTAGCCATGCTAAAGTCTATTAGGAACTCTTCTATCCATTGCAGCTCATTATGATTATGAGATTTGGCAAATGGGATGTCAGACAGCTTTCCTTAAAATGGAAGTCTTGTATGAATGCATCTTATATGAAGCAACCAGAAGGTTTCATACAACAATGGACAAGAAAATTTGCTTTACAATGGACAAGAAAATTTGCTTTGCAAATTGAATAGGTCCATTTATGGGCTTAAACAAGCATCTAGGTCATGGAATACTTGTTTTGACCAAGCGATTAAAAGTTTTGGCTTTGATCAGTGTCATGATGAGTCTTGTGTGTATTAGAAATGGAATGGTAGTAAGGTTGTTTTTTGGTACTATATGTGGATGATATTCTGCTTATAGGGAATTGTGTAGGTATGTTGAATTCTGTCAAAGATTGGCTGTCCCAACGTTTTGATATGAAGGATTTGGGAGAGGCTGCTCATATTCTTAGGATTAAGCTTATGCGAGATCGCAAGAAAAGGATGATTGGCTTATCTCAAGCACTTTTTATTGATACCATTCTTGCTCGTTTCAGCATGCAGGATTCCAAGAAGGGTTTTCTTCCCTTCAGACATGGAATCACTCTATCTAAGGACCAATTTCGCTTAAGGTGTTGTGCCCCGATCCCGGGATATCACAATGAAGAAATGGAAAACGTTCCATATGCTTCTGCAGTTGGAAGCTTGATGTATGCCATGGTTTGTACACGGCCAGATATTGCTCACTCAGTTGAAGTAGTGAGTCGGTTTCTTTCAAATTTTGGAAAGGAACATTGGACTGCAGTGAAATGGATCTTGATTGTGTTGCTCAAGACTAACCAAACCTCCAAAGGAATCCGACAACGGACTCAACTACTGATTAACGCTCACATAAAAAACAGTCAAATTCTTCAGCAAACAAAACTTCAAATTGTTATTCCTGAGAATAATTTCGTTTAGATTAGACAAATGACCCAAAGTCGAAGGGACCCAACCATGGTGGAGCCATAAGTTGGAGGAGTATTAAGCAAACTTGTGTTGCTGACTCCACCATGGAAGCTGAATATGTGGCAGCTTCTGAAGCTGCAAAGGAAGCTCCTTAGGAAACTTCCTTATGGATCTAGGCGTTAGTATTCTTCCAGTGCAATTGCTATTACACTTTTATCTAGTTGATATATTAGTGGCGGCAGTTGCAAACTCGTAAGGAGCACGGAAGCCATAAAAGGGCAAAAACAATGAGAGGAAGTATCATTTGATACGAGACATAGTTTCAAAAGGGAGAAGTATAGTGACAAAATTGCCATCGGAAAAACAAACCACCTTGGCCAGATCCTTTACAAAAAGCACTTACCAGCAAAGGACTTTTTGACAGTCATGTAGAAGGAATGGGAATTAAAGGTTATAATGCATTGGTTATAAGTCTAAGAATTAGCGAGATCTTGATAGAGACAATATTACTATTAATTAAACCATGCATTAATAACAAGATAATATAGCTATGAAATGTAATTTTCTAATTTGACAAATTAATTTCTTTGCTATTTTAATTGGAAATTTGCAAAATAATTGTATTCAGCTAATGGAAACATAGCTTAAAAAAGAAATACACAACCAATTCTGATACCGGATTCCAATGAATCTGAGGTTTGGATGCAAATTGATTCAAAGAATGTATTTATCTTTAGTAATGACTGTTAAACATATTCTCTAAGACATTAGAAATAATGTTTATTGTTCTTAATCTTGATTTATTTTAATATGAGCAAACATTGATTGTCTTATGCTTTGATTCATTAAAGGATGAGTTTCATTATTGGAATAATATTCTCGGTGAATTGGGCAAAGCTTTTTGTGTTTGTGAAATATTAATTAATGATAGAATCAATGTCTCGGTTTAGAGATTGATGATGCACTTTAAGTAAGCTTATAAGGTTTCATAGTGTAAACCCTGCAGGTGGATTTTGAATCCGACACATGAAATAATCCTTCTCAGAAACATAAAGTTATATTGTGATTTAAATAAATTGTCAGTAAGTTATTTAAATGACAGCATCTGTAATCTTAACATGGGGAACATTATTTTATTATGTTGTGGAATAGTAAAATTTTAAATAGGGAGTTCAGTCATGAGTTTTTAGTGATAATTCATTGATTAATTAATATTAAGAATTATGTTGGTCAATACATAGGTTCTTATTATAATTAGTAGCCTGATTTATCTTATTCCTAGCGGTCCCTGTAAGTGCCCAATTATTTGGAAAGTTAAGGGTGTATTATAATAATAGAAAAATTATTATAGTTTTAAAATAATTGATTTATTTTAATTAATAATTTATTTAATTTATATTTATATTAAAAATATCTTTCCTATCGAAGAGAAGGTTTTTATATATGAGATTTTGAAACCCTTAAGAAATATAGAGACACACGTTATTTCTATTCTCTGCCACTCAGAGAGTTCCAAAGTAGAAGATAGTTTAGGGTTACTGCAGAAGATCGTGGAAGTGAAGCTCCAAGTATCTCTGAAATAAGAAGGACCGAGTAGAGCGATTTCTACGCTTCAAAGAGGTCAGTTATTGACTTATGTTATCGATAATGGTTTTTAGTTTTGCTCATATGGTTTCGATAAGGGTTGTTTCCGTTTATACCCAGCTCGCCCATCAAATTGGATATCAGAAGCCATACGAAACTCGTATGAATGGTGGACTATTTTTGTCCATGTATTCAAAATCGTGTATCTATTATCTGTTTTGATTGTATGATTGGTACTATGGTTAGAAGAGCTTCGAGAGTTTTTGTAGAGACAGCCAGCCACAAAAGCTGCGAGTACCTTGATACAAATTTTTTTTTGAAACTGTAGTTTTTAATGGTGGCAATAATATATATTTAAAAAAAAAACAGCCATATATTATAACATAGTATATATTTGTGGTGTTGTTTCGAATGGAAACAGGAGAGGGGCAAGGAAAAAGACAAAATTTAATTTTTGTTATTTGAAGAAATCAGATAAGAGGGGCAAGGAAAAAAAAAAAAAAAAAAAAAAAAAAAAAAAAAAAAAAAAAAAAAAAAGCGCCAGCAGCGTTAATGGACGTTGAAGGGAAAAGGGGCAGCGGCTAGGGCTTCTTCGTGAAGAAGAAGCTGCTGCTTGCCAAATTTCCCTTCTGGTCCCTCAATTTGTTAAATTTTATATTTTGACCCCTTATCTTTAAGTTTTTATTTTTTGACACTAGATCTTTTGTTTATTATATTTTAACCTCTGGACTTTAATTTTTTATATTTTGACCCAGAAAGTATCCGTTATTCCGTTTTGGCCCCTGGAGTTATTTAAATTATAAAGTGACCCTGATTGTTTCTGGTATTATTAAAATTGCCTAGACCTTAAGATGTTTTCCGATTTTTGCAATTTTGGCCCAATGTTTCTCGTTTTAATGCAAAATAGTCCCAAACAAGTCTGAAATTTGCGAAACTGCCCAAAAATGTTTTTCTGTTTTTGCAAGATAACCTAGAATTGTTTAATTTCATTTGCTAAATAGACCAGAACACTAAATTTTTAACATTTTCAAACCCAAAAAAATGTTAATTTTTATTTGCCAAAATTTGTTCTTTAAAAATATTATTATGCAATTTTGATTATAATTAATTTATTTTAATTATATGAATTAATTTGTGAGTGAATTTTTATTACTTTCTAGTTGTTAATATTTTTGCATTTTCTTCCCCTCGGAAGAGATGTCATGTTTTAATATAATTCTGAGCTAGTCCTAATTTGTCTCGTATTGAATTAAACTTCTCCATTCACCTTGCAGTCAAATTAATAGTGACATTAATAGTATGTAATACTTTTCTCACAACATTAATTGTTAATTTTAAGCAGGCATAGTTATCTCCATCGAGTACGTATTGTTTGCCGGTCTTTATCTAAATTATATATATGCAAAAAATCGTGCATTGCGCTTGATATCTCCCATCGAGGTGCTTCATGAAATTGTTGTTGGAAGTGTATTTTTTAAATTGAATTGTTGATATCAAAGTGTATATTTGCAATTTTGATTTATTTCAATTGTTTATTATTGATATGCTATTTTGTTAATAATGCATGAAATAGAAAAATGGACCATTCAGTCCCCTTATGCAAAAACATTTCTTTAACCCAAAAACAAAACTTGAGGGTTTCCAAACCTATGTTGACTGGAAGGAGGAATCTTGGACATTTTGCTTTACTGCTGAAGGGAGTATAAAGTTTGAATGCTTTACTGAGTCTTTCCTGAAAAACCGTGAGGTAAAACCCGGTGAGGGTGCCTCTGAGGAGGTCACCAGAGCTTACCAGAAATGGGTTAAAGCTGATGAGATGGCGCGATGTTACATTTTGGCTTCTGTGCCAAATGTTTTGCAACATCAGCATCAGACGATGGACACAGCTTTTGACATGCTCGAAAATCTCAAGGAGATGTTTGGAGATCAAACTAGTGCAGCAAGGCAAAACGCACTGAGGGAGATTCTTACTTCCAAAATGGAGGAGGGGACCCCAGTTAGAACTCATGTCTTGAAGATGATGAGTCTTCTGAATAACATGGAGGTTCTTGGTGCTGAGGTTGACAATGCTACACAGATAGAAATGATCTTGAACACTTTGCCAGCCAGTTTTCAGCAGTTTCGTTTGATTTATGAACTATAACTATCGAATAAATGGATTTCACTACTTGATCTTAAGTTGGCTGAATGAGCTAGGTGGCTGCATGAAGGACTATCATTAAGCAAGGAGCTGCACCTGTTGTGTCTTAATGTTTGAGCGAGGTTTGTTGAGCGAGGTTCTTCTTCTGCCCAGAATAAGGGTAAGAAGAAGAAAAATGCTCACAAGGCTAAGCCTAAAACAAGTGGTGCATCTACTAGTGCAAGTGTTACTGTGAAAAAGCCTAAGGGTAAGTGTTTTCACTACAAGCAACCTGGGCACTGGAAGTCACAATGTCCAACATGGTTAGCCAAGAAGAAGCAAGGTATGTCTTTGTTTTATGTGCTGATAGTTGAAACTTGTTTAGCGGTGTTGACTATACTCCAATGGTGTGTAGATTCTGGAGCCACTAATCATGTCTGCAATTCATTGCAGGGGTTTCAGGTAACTCGTCAGCTAAATAAAGGAGATGTAAGCGATGGCACTAAAGTTGCAGTTTTAACTGTAGGGAGTGTTACTTTTAATTTTAAGAATAATAGAATAATAGTATTAAGGGATGTTTTGATGTTCCTTCAATTAGAAGGAATTTAATTTATGTTTCTAGTTTGAATAAGAATGGTTATTCAGTTTGTTTTAATGAATTTTATGATGATTCTGTCATTATTAAATTTAGAAAACAAATGATTTGTTCTGGCTCATTGATTGATGATCTATTTATTCTTAAAGTATCACCTGAACTGCAAGTTAATAATTTTTAAATAAATAACTTTGATGTTGTTGTATCATTAAAAAGAAAATGTCCTATTGAATTCAATCACACATATCTTTGGCATTTAAGGCTTGGTCATATTAATTTAGATAGAATTTTTAGGTTGGTCAAAGATGGACTCTTGAGTTCATTGAAAGTGGAGGCACTACCAACCTATGAATCATGTCTAGAAGGTAAAATGACCAAGAGGTATTTTCCCTTACAGGATAATAAGGCCAATGATGTTTTAGAATTAATTCATTCTGATTTATGTGGCCCAATGAGTGTCCAAGCTAGGGGTTGAGTATTTTTGTGACTTTCACAGATGACTACTCAAGGTATGGGTATAGTTAACTGTTGCGCCATAAGTCTGAATGCTTTGAAAAATTTAAAGAATTTATGTAACACCCACCGCCCAGTCCCGAGAGACCCAACAGCAGATGCCACATTCGGTGCCGGAGACACTGTCTTAACTTAACATATAAATCATAAAAATCAAGTCGTTACGGTCTGACCATGGTGGCGAATACCTCTCTAGGGAATTCATATTCATTACTTATTTATCAGAACAAGGAATTACTTCACAGTTGTCTGCACCTGGTATGCCAACAACATAATGGTGTAGCAGAAAGAAGAAATAGGACGCTTATGGATATGGTTAGATCAATGATGAGTTATTCAGATTTGCCCATTTCGTTTTGGGGGTATGCCATAGAAACAACAACATATATTCTGAATTTGGTTCCATCTAAGTCAGTACCTAAAACTCCTACAGAACTGTGGACTGGGCGTGGACTGGGCGAAAGCACAAGTCTAAGACATGTTCGGATTGGGGTTGTCCAGCCATGTGCTGAAAGGAAAGCAGATATTGGAATCAAAAACAAACTTATGCTTTTTATTTGGATATCCTAGAGGAACGAAAAGGTGGTTTATTTTAATAGTTCTGCAAGATAAGAAAGGTCATTGTTAGACCAATGAACATTACTTGAGGAAGACTATATTAAAAACCATATTCCCAAAAGTCAATTAAGCCTTGTAATGAATTATGAGAGGAGAAAATTATACCAACCTAAGAACTTTCTCATTAGAACAAAACCTAGAACCATCAAATGGTTGGAGCTGAATTCCAATTTGCCTGAGTCCGTTAGTGGAAGAAAATGTTAGTCGACCAGTAATCAACATAAGCCCTGAATATTCAGTACCTAACATTTCACTACACCTGAAAAGTAGTGGGAGTTATGTAGAAACTGAAGGTGGCAAGCTGTTGATCCAAATTACCGGACCCAATTTGGGGCTTCTAACAATTTCAATTGCCTCCTGGTGATTGACAAGGAACATGTTGAAAGTTCCAAACATGATCAAGATGTAGGTCCCAAACCAGTCCATGGACTTGTCGCCTTTACAGCCAACAGCAAAATGAAAGGTGTGATTGCCAGAACCTGTATACTTCGTCGTAGTGGGAGAATTAGAATCGACAACGGTTCGAGTATGACACTTTTGGGAGAAGCTTTTTGAATAGAATCCTGAAGAGTGAATAATTGGAATCCTGTTCTGTTACGATGAAGCAGCGTAAACAAAGATAAAGAATGCTGATAGTGGCTTGTACTATGAATCTGAGATGGAGTCCATGTACTCTAATCAAAGTCTGGGAACTGTAGAACCACCTGAAGGGGTTGTAAACCCCATCGGAATGTAAGTGGATCTAATAAGAAATAAGAGGGTATAGACGGTAAAGGCAAACTTATAAGGCAAGGCTTGTTTGCGAAAGGGTTTACCAGGAAAGAAGGGATCGATTATAAGGAAACCTTTTTCGCGCGGTAGCCATGCTAAAAGTCTATTTAGAACTCTTCTATCCATTGATGCTCATTAATGATTATGAGATTTGGCAAATGGATGTCAAGACAGCTTTCCTAAATGGAAGTCTTGATGAATGTATCTATATGAAGCAACCAGAAGGTTTCATAAACAATGGACAAGAAAATTTGCTTTGCAAATTGAATAGGTCCATTTATGGGTTTAAACTAGCATCTAGGTCATGGAATACTTGTTTTGACCAAGTGATTAAAAGTTTTGGCTTTGATCAGTGTCATGATGAGTCTTGAGTGTATAAGAAATGGAATGGTAGTAAGGTTGTTTTTCTGGTACTATATGTGGATGATATTCTGCTTATAGGGAATTGTGTAGGTATGTTGAATGTATGTTGAATTCTGTCAAAGATTGGCTGTCCCAACGTTTTGATATGAAGGATTTGGGAGAGGCTGCTCATATTCTTAGGATTAAGCTTATGCGAGATCGCAAGAAAAGGATGATTGGCTTATCTCAAGCACTTTTTATTGATACCATTCTTGCTCGTTTCAGCATGCAGGATTCCAAGAAGGGTTTTCTTCCCTTCAGACATGGAATCACTCTATCTAAGGACCAATAAGGACCAATGTCCCTTAAGACACCTGAGGAGATAGAAGAACATGAAGGCAGTTCATAATGCTTTCTTGCAGTTGGAAGCCTTATGTATGCAATGTTGTTGTACCAGACCTGATCAGACCTGATATCTGTTTTGCTGTTGGCATGGTTAGCAGATTTCAATCTAATCCTGGGCGAGAACACTGGACTGCAGTCAAGCATATTATCAAGTACTTGAAAAGGACTAGGGATTATAGGTTAGTTTATCAATCTGACGATCTTGTACCCATTGGGTATACAGATTCGGATTTTCAGACTGATAAGGACTCTCGGAAGTCAACCTCTGGTAATGCTTTTGTCTTGGGAGGTGGAGCCATAAGTTGGAGGAGTATTAAGCAAACTTGTGTTGCTGACTCCACCATGGAAGTTGAATATGTGGCAGCTTCTGAAGCTGCAAAGGAAGCTGTATGGCTTAGGAACTTCCTTATGGATCTAGGCGTAGTTTCTTCAGTGCAATTGCCAGTGCAAATTGCCTATTACACTTTATTGTGATAATGTGGGGCAGTTGCCAAACTCGAAGGAAGGAGCCACGGAGCCATAAAAGGGCAAAACACATTGAGAGGAAGTATCATTTGATACGAGACATGGTTCAAAGGGGAGATGTGGTAGTGACAAAGATTGCATCGGAAAACAACCTGGCAGATCCTTTTACAAAAAGCTTACCAGCAAAGGCTTTTAACAGTCATGTAGAAGGAATGGGAGTTAAAGTTATTGATGCATGGTTATGAGTCTAAGTGGGAAATTGATAGAGATATACTATTAACCATGCATATGTAATAGTATAGCTATGAATGATTTTCTATTGACGATTATTTCTTTGTATTTAATTGGAAATTAATTGGAAATTTGCATTAATAAATGTTATTAGCAATATGAAATAATAAATTGTGATTAAGTAACAGTTTGTATGTATTGTAATTGGGCAAGTAGAGAATGAATGCTTTCAGTACCTGACTGTTAAAACATATTTCTAGGACTTAGAAATAATGTTTATTGGTTCTTAAATCTTGATTTAATTTTAATATGAGCAAGACATTGATTTGTCTTGTGCTGTTACATTCAAATTAAAGGTGAGTTCATTAATTGGAATAATATTCTAGTGAATTGGGCAAAGATTTTTTGTGTTTTGTGAAATATTAATTATGGATAGAATCCATGTCTCGTTTAGAGTTTTGATGATGGCCTTTAAGTAAGCTTATAAGTTTTGCATGTGTAACCCTGCAGGTGGATATTGAATCCGACACATGAAATAAGTTGAGCCGATCAATATTAAATTATATTGTGATTTAAATATAAATTGGTCAGTAAGTTATGTTAAATGACAGCATCTCTATCTTAACTATGGGGAAACATTTATTTTATTATGTTGTGGGAATGTAAAATAATAAGGAGTTCATCATGAGTTTTTTTAGTGGACATAATTCATGATTAATTATAATAAGAATATGTTGTCTGACATAGGTTCTTTGATTATATTAGTAGCCCTGATTTTTTTATTCCCTGGCGGTCCTGTAAGTGCCTAATTAATTTGGAAAGTTAAGGGGTTGTATTAAAATAGATAAATTACTTTAGTTTTAAACCAATAATTGAATTTTATTTTAATATAATTTTTTTATTTTAAATTTATTTTATATTAAAAAATATCTTCCTATCGAAGGAGGTTTTTTAATATAAGATTGGAAAAACCCTAAGAATATAGAGACACACGTTATTCTATCCTCTGCCACTCAAGAGTTCCAAAAAAGGAGAGATAGTTAGGGATTACTGCAGAAGATCGTTGGGTGACTCCGAGATTCTGAAAAGAAGACCGGTGAGCCGATTCTGGCGCTTCAAGAGGTCAGTTTAATTGATTTGTTCGATATATGTTTTTAGTTTGCCTCATATGGTTTCGATAAGGGTTGTTTTCCGCTTTATCCCGCTCCCATCAGCATTGAATGGTTGTCGCGTTCAAGAATCTTCCTTCTTTGCTTGTGTACTTACCAATTTTTAATAAGAGGTCAGTTTATTGATTTGTTCGATAATGTTTTTAGTTTGCCTCATATGGTTTCGATAAGGGTTGTTTCCGCTTTATACCCGCTCCCATCAGCATGAATGGTTGTGCGTTCAAGAATCTTCTTCTTTGCTTGTGTACTTACCAATTTAATTGAGTATACTGTTTCTTAATTTGTTTATATATTGGATAAATGACGAGGCAAAAACTTTACTTCTAATTTAAAAAATAAAAAGATATATGCACAATATATATTAATATATTAAAATAATTAGTAATTTTATATTTTATTAGTAATAATTGTTAAAATTATATTATTAAATAATTATTCATTCCATTACCTTAAATTTAACAGTTTTTTTATCCCTTTTATTCTATTTTTTTATATATATATATAAACCTTGCACACGTCATCGATTAGTGTTGGAGTAAACTTGAGAGATAACTTGCGTGTCTTAAATAAAATAATTCTAATATATTCTCTCTTTTTTTTCAAAAGTTTGACAACTCTAGAGAAACAGTCAACTGCTTTTTTTAACTTTATTTTTCAATTTTTGAATTTTCATGCAAAACTTTTGCTGGTTGGATTTTCTTTTTCTCAATCCGTTCAAAATCTAGTTCCAGACTTTTTATTTTTTTTTATTTCAAAGGACTACACGTTTTGCTCATACGAGATATTTTATGGTGCTTCTCTATTCATTCCTTTGAATGTACATTCTCCTCAACTCAACCATACACGTGTCTTCCCGTCATTTTCTTTTCTGACCTCTCATATTTGACGCGTAAGCAAATTTGGGAACTGCAAAGGACATACGTGTCCAGGAAAAATTTAATTAATTATTATTCGTCTCAATTTATGAAATTCAAAAAATAAAATTTAATGAATTTACTGGATAAATAGAATAGATAAATTCTATTATGATTTTAATTTCATTGTTTTAAGAAAAAAAGAAAACCAGATCGAGATTTTTAATTTTATTATTTTTCCAAATTTCAAAAGATTTGAAAGGATCTTTCTTTTTAATAAAAAAGACCTCTCATTCCGCTGTGGTTGATGTTGTTGTGGCTGATTGTCGTTTTTCCTTAAAACGAGCAGGGATTACGTGGTCGTTCAGACGGTTAATTGACCACCGTCCGTGCTTTTCAAAGTGAACACTTGGCTGCTCCATGACTCTAGTCAATGATAGTTGACCAACTGATTAACCGTTATTCTATCCAGAAGTTTCTTCTAGCACAATCAAGCCGCCCAATGAAGATTATTGGCTCTTTAATTGTCATTGAAGTTTCGAATAAGATTTACCCTTATCCGCTCCATAAATTTTACAACACAGCGTCAAACAAATGCAAAATTTATTTATATTTTATCTTTTTTTATATAATCAACAGTAAAAAATATTTTATTCAATTAAAAAATTATTTTTAATTACCTGTACTCAAGATTAAATAATTCGTTATAATAAAAATTTAGTTAATTTGTTTCATTCATTTTTATTGTAAATGTGTAATACAAGAGTTTCTGAAAATAAAAAATTATTGTTATCATTATGCGAGTTCTAATTCATCTAGACTACAGTCAACAAAAAGAAACTAATATATATAAATATATAATATTTAGTCAAGAAGTTTTAATATTTAATTCAATTTTTTTGAATCGAAAGAGCGGATACATGGTTACGAACTTACGACACGTAAACATGTTAATCAACCGCGATGCGTCTCTAAAACGCAGTCGGTGTGGTGGGGCTGTAGAAGATACGGGCCCGTAGTAGTTGGGCCTAAGGAAGATTGAATTGCATGTGAGCCAATACACAAATCAAAAGGCCTCCTCACTAATTAATTGATTGATAATTTATGAAAATAGCCACATTCTGAAATTTATACGACACCGTTGCAAATGATATGTCGTATTGATTATATTAAAAATAGAATAATAGAGCTGTTGGGTCCGAAATTGAAATAACTCATTAATAGCAAATATGAATTTGTTTAGTTTGTTTTATGATTAATTAAGATTAAATGAGCATTGATGGCGTAAAAAGCTTTTGCTTTTGAAATTCTCTTTTTGCAATTTTACATCATCAATTTTGCAGTAGCAAGCTATAACTTGACAAAAAGCTAAGTCTGTCAGTACAATTTCTTATATATATATATATATATATGTATGTATAGACCCTACATAATTATGCAATTAGTTGATTGATTGGTTTCAAAGTGAAGATAAAATCAAATTCACACATTTCATACTCTGTCAGTCCATATGCAGTGTATCGTGTGCGTATATACATACATTCATAGGTGGGTACGTACATTAATTAGCGGATGAATATGATATACAAATCTCTCTACGTTTTTAAGATAAGAAAATATTTTTGGCATAACTTATATCAGGTATATTTACAGTGCAAATGGATTAAAAAAATTGTAATGCCCTTAAAAAGCTGATTAACAGTTTTGATATTACGGATATCATGTCAACGATGGAATTATAATTATAAACAGAGTGTGTCATTTAGCAAAGCTATTTTAAGATAAAGCGGAATAAATTCCATTTCACAAACGTTTGGCGGCATCAAAAGATGGAAGTATCCGTTTGTTTTCTGTCTCTTCTTGGCATCTCATGCTGGTTGGATAATCACTGGACTAGCCACCAACTCCTACTTACTTAGCTACCATCAAAAAAATTTTTGTTTGATTTTTTTTCCCCTTAAGTTTGGTGCTTCGAAGGACCAAAAATTTTCTAATTAAGTGTTTAATCATATTATTTTTTGCAATCAAATAATTGGTATGATTAATTTGTAAAATAAAATCACAATTTCATGAGCACTTCCATGCAATATATATATATATGGACATTGAAGAAGAATGGTGGTCGTTGGTTTATCTAAGCAACTTTTTTTTTGTGGATATGTAACTTTCCGAAAAGAAGAAAATTGAAAAATGGTGGTCTAAGTTGTTTCAGGTTTCACAATCTTCTTCTTTATTATATTACATGCATGCATCTTCTCTTCATCCAGATTTTGATTATTCAACATCCCTTTCGTTGATGAGTCATACTCATAGATACTGAGTGTGTAAGCCACTACTTATTATTATATTTTTTTGATTATTTGCATGATAGAACATGAGGTTCGTGAGGATGATGATATTATTGATATCTCCATATCCAAAGATTCTGAAAGAGGAACACCAAACCCTAGAAAATTCGAAATGCAAGAAGATAATTGGCATTGAGGAACCGTGAATTGATATATCTTGGCTTCTCGATATTGGAATAAAAAATCCGAAGGTCATATCATGGAAAAAACACAGCACTAGCTGGCTGAGATTTAGTTGTTGATAGAGGAATATATCCATTTCTCGATCGATATGACATTTGCAACTTCATTTTCATCTTACGATTGACAGACACCTAATACATATTTAGCTTTTTGAATTTCAAACTTCATTCCAACTCCAAATTGTATAGGTTCCATTTTTATCTATATATATATATAGAAAGCATATATCAGGAAAAATAATTATCAGCGAATCCTAAAATATGAAATCTCACTAATATCATGTAAAAGTCAAGAAGACGCCGTCAAACACTGTGCTTATTTTATATTATAGTAATATTCACGGTTATATATTATATAAATTAACATCGTTCTATAAACTTTTTTTTTTATTCATTGCGAGGCACGATGAGACGAAATAACACTGCAGTCTACAGAATATGGGATAGACCTCCCCTGAGCTCATCAATTACTAAATTTATGAAACCACTTGCGTTCGAGATGACTCGAATTTGAGCCTTCCCACTCTTTATATAAGTAAAAAGACCAGGCAGACGACACTTGATTAACTCGTTATATAAACAATTAAATGATCTAGCAACACCTTGTTATGCAATTTAAAAACTAGCTACACATTCTAGAATAAAAAGTTACATAAATGTCATGAAGAAGCCAAGACAGAATACCAGCGAAGTTGATCAACAAAAATGAATACCCAAGTCAACCGAATTCATTAAACTATAAGAATCTCACTTGAGCATCTTTTCATAATATTACACACATAGCCTCAAGATGTACTAAAGAAAAATACAGCTGATCAAGTTAGCTTTATTAATTAAGTAGTTATGGTATAGAAAGATGAGAAGCAGTACTAAAGCCAAATAGCTCCAGCATCCCTAAGCAGTTTCTTCAAGGAGCCATTAAGGTGAAGGGTCATGACAGTATTAGCAGATCCAACAAATTTGCCACCAATAAATACAGCTGGGACTGAAGGGTTGCACCCTAACCTCAAAAGAGCGCATTCCATTTCTTTACCTCTTGAATCTTCATCGAGCTCGTAAATTGCAGGGCTCACTGCTTGTTCATAGAACAACCTCTTTATTGCATGGCACATGCAGCATGAACTCTTGCTGAATATAACTACTGCTTTTTGCCCAGCCAACTTCGCTACTCTATCCATTTATATAAATCTTCTTCCCTCTCTCTGTTTATATGTATGTATATTATAACAAAATGTGCAATAATATAATAAATGTTATATATAAAACAAAATGTGGAGAATAAAGATTGTTATATTTGAAGGTTTTCAGGCAAATTTTATAACCGAAGGTTTGACAAAAATAATGCAAGAGAGCACGATTAATGGAGCATGTGTAGAGGTAAAGAAAGGAAATTAAGGTTGTTGCTTAGTTTATGTGTATGCTTATGGAGTTCTTTGGAGCTTTTATATATATATAAGTGCATGGAGAGAGAGAGAGAGGGTTTCTTTTTATTTGAATTAATTGTTTAATACAAGGCGACAAAGAAATCAAGAAAAGGTGAAGGTTCTTTAAGATATTTGGATTGATTCCTGATTTTGTGTTGTTTTATTTCTTATTTTTTTTCTTTTAATATGGATGCTCAAAATTTAATCTTTGTTTATGTAATGATAAGGACTTGATGTGAGCCGGAATCCAAAAGACTGAAAAATATAAGTATATGGATAAGCCAAATGGTGCCGAAAGTAAAAGAAGATTTTTTTTTTTTTAACGCAGGGTACTGTGTGCTATTGCCTTTTCGCAGACAGATGATAGAGTGCCACTAGTGCATCTCCAGTTTACCATTTGGTAAGAGAGTTGATATATATTGCTTGTGTAAGGTTGAGGAATGTCAACTTTGGATAGGATGATAACGTTAATATTTGCATATGCATGGTAGAATATCCTACATTTATTGACAATTAAAAATGTAAACAGCAAATATATTTACTGTATGTATCGGTATTCCAAAAGAATTTCCATCTCAGATTACTTGGGAAACAACTTTATGTATTTTAAAAAAGCAAGAAAGAAGACGTTGGTTTACCGATAAAATGTTGATTGTGGTACTAAAATCGGGCCAAGATTTTAAAGTGGGCGAATAGAAATTGGACACTGCATAAGCCAATCAAGTTGAAAATACTAATAAGATGTTGATCGAGGTAGTAAAATCGGGCCAAGGTTTCAAAGTTTGCCAATAGAAATTGAATACTGCATAAGCTAATCAAGTTGGAAAGGATTAAAATCTTTACACTCAATGATCTTATTACTTAGCAAGCCTTATCAGCGCAGGTTCAAACCTAATACTGCACTCTAACTCGTTTAGGCAAAAACCGGATTTCCAAACTCTAACGACTCGTTTAGGATGCAAAATCACAGATTATATGCGATGGACAATCAGATCGTATAAGGATAGAATCAAACCCTAGAAAACGTTGGTACGGAGGAAAAAAAAACCTCAATGTTTGTCAAGATCATGACAAAGCAGAACATATATTCCAAATGTATATAATATATCCATGCACGTGTTTAACATCGACACATCATTGTTAGTTATCTTTCGGACAATTCTATACATCACTAACTACTAAGAATTGAAATAACATAGAAAATTAATAAATGATTAAGAGAAAAGCACGTGAAAACTGTAAATTAATCTTGAGATATAGAAAGATGAAATCATCAATTTATTGTTATTTATTATACTTGTTCTTCGTTCTTTATTAATAATGGATGGAGGTATTCTTTGTGTTTCGTATCTGAAAAAGGTACGTAACAGTAGAAAAAGAAAAGGCAAAGAGTATATAGTATAAAAGAAAAGAAAAATGTTCCTCTCTTGGCTTTATTAATTTATTTCTTTATCTCCTTTTCTTGAGAAAAGAGGAGAATATGTAATATGTAAGCAGCGGAGGTAAGGGTGGTACCTCTCCTACCGAAAAAATAAAATAAAATAAAAATAAAAATATATATGAATGTGATGCTAGGATACGTCCTCGCATTCTTCTTTATCATATAATTTTTATAAAGTTGACATTCTTTTTCCACTCGCCACTATTCCTCTTTATGGGGATCTTATCCCCTTCATTCTCTCCCACATTATACATAAGTTTTTCTACATACAAAAATCATATATACATATGTGTGTCATGCATGCATGCATATTAATATTATTAATATCGAAACCAACAACCTTTTAGTTTACGTTATAGGCGAACTCACGTGAGAATATAAGTTTGATCCTGAAAAATGCACTTTACTGAGAGGATAAAAAAATTTCACACTCTGCGGTCCAAAAGGGATTACACCTCTTGGTTATACCGAAAAATATTATTAATATCAAAACAAAGTTTACTGGATACTATTAAATTTTAATTAAAGACTTTAGTTAGCGGATAATTCAAGAGTTAGTAGAGATTTAAACCATGCAGTTGAAATGGTTTTTTTTTTTTTTTTTTTTTTTTTTTTTTTTTTTTTTTTTAGTTAGCTGGATAATTCAAGAGTTAGTAGAGATTTAAACCAATGCAGTTGAAAATGGTTTTTTTTTTTTTTTTTTTTTTTTTTTTTTTTTTTTTTTTTTTGCTTTCATTCAAAACATTTATTGAGCCTTGAGATCTCTGTTATATATGTGTAATGTTAGTTTTTGATTTTTTTTGTAGTTTTATATAATATATTAATATATAGTAAAAAAAAAGACATTCAAATTTGTAAATAATTAAAGATGATGGTCTCATAGCAATAGAAGGAATGGATGGAGATAATAGATGAGACATGCATATATAACATGCATACGGATTGAGAAGTGGAGAACACGTAGGTGCTACGATCAAGTAACCCTAGAATGTGCCCCTTGGCTCCTGACTTGAGCCAATTATACAAATGTAAATATAAATATACATACACATATTCAGGGGGATGACAATAACCCGAAGCTAGACACAGAAAGCAACACATCATAACGATCATTCATGAAGAATACGTATCTGCTTTTCACGTTAAAATGACAAGGATTTGAGTTAATCGCAAAAAGTGGAAAAAGAAGAAAGTTAAGTAGCTTTACTTTAGGTTAATTAATGATTTTTTTTTCTATAATATATTTAGCATATCATCTCGATCGAGTTTCTCGAGTTTTCTAATGTCGTACCTTTTTGCGATTGATTAATTGTTATTATATGTAGAGAGATCAAATTCGTTTTTATTTATACTAGTATAATTGAGAAAAAAGACCCGTATTTTTTACATTTTAAATTTAGCTCAAGATTTAAATGTATGGACATCTTAAGAAGTATCTTATCGTTCTTGCATCGGATCACCCACATCTCCTTTTTTTACATGCCAAGGGATGATGTCGGTAATGCCAATGGGGACCTCAGGCATCTATGTCTCTGATATCTTTCCATGTACGATCGCTTTTAACTGGTGCAAAGCTCTGTGCTAGAAGGGGAGGCTGAGTTCATTATAGCGTCCATAGAAAGAAAGAATGAAAGATAATTTCTTTATATCCAATTTAAAAGAAGCCAAATTCCTGCTTCAGATATTCTATATAAATTTACTTGTTATTTGATGATCGACCATTATTTATTGATTGAAAATTGAAATTTGTTAATATTTCATGGGAATGGATTGGATGAAACACCTTGAATTGAGTGGGAATCTTGTTACTATCAGGAAAGGTCCCAGATGGATAAATGCAACAAATTTTCTTTTCTCCCACCTCAACATATATGCGTTCTTGGAAAAAGACACTCTCTGTGTAGATAAAAATGAACAATAGAAATGTGGGCAACTATCAGTTTTGCAATAAATGTGAATGAAACCGTACTAAGATGATACGTCTCTATAAATTTCCGTATGAAATATTCTCCATATCGTGCAATTTTCTTTTTTGCATTTCCTTTTCTAGTGGAACAAAATTGTGGTTCTCAAACCAAACACAAATATCTAATAGAACATTCTCATTTTGCTTCATATTGAAACCTTCTTTTTTGTTCTCATCCTCAGAACCCGGCCTTATATATATCCCTCTCCTCAGACCCCATCAACCCACAGCACAATCCATCATAATCTTAAATAAAAAAGAATAGATACAGAGAGAAAGAAGAGTTCATCAATGGAGAGGGTGACACAATTGGCAGCACAAAGACCAGTGGTGATATTTAGCAGGAGCACATGTTGCATGTGCCATGCGATCAAGACATTGCTTAGCGATTTTGGGGTTAACCCGGCAGTTCATGAGCTAGATGAGATAGCAAGAGGAAGAGAAATAGAGCAAGCACTATCAAGACTTGGCTCTCCAACCCTACCGGCTGTGTTCATTGGTGGTGAACTTGTGGGTGGAGCCAATGAGGTTATGGCTCTTCACCTCAATCGCTCCTTAATCCCTATGCTTATACGTGCAGGCGCATTGTGGGTTTGAGTAATTAATTACAATTAATTAACTATCATGGTCCTATAATATACAATTATAATATAATAAATAAATAAATATTAATAAATAAATAAATAAATATATATATATATATATGTATGATGATGGTACATTCTATGTATCGGAAGCTGAGTTTATTATATACTTACAATGAGGCTCTATACTATATGTATGGTTAATAGGTAATCAGGTGCGTACGTAGTACTCCTTTTTGTAATGTAGTATTTCATGTAATGCTATGTTCTTCTTGCTAATAATAAAACTATTGTAGTTTCCTTAATTTATTATGAGTTAATACAGCTAGATCCTAGTTTTATATATACATATACATACACAAACTTCCTATTACTTTTAATCTATCTAGAGACATGAATGTGTAATAACCAAATAGAATCTCTTATTTCATCATTGGCATAAACTATGTAGATTTAGAATAGATAAAATGGAGAAATGTCGAATATTATTTTTAATTCTTTTTTTTCCATATGTCCAATGATCCTACGCTCGAGCTGAGTATTATATTTAGATAATATTTATTAATAGTGACAATTTTTGATTTCAAACCCTCTAACTTTTGCTGGTAGAAAATCCAAATAAAAGCTTGCATGAAGATGGAAGGGAGATTAAATAATAATTGAGATGGCTATACTTACATTACATGCACACTGTTACCATAAACGGAACGGAACCCATCAAACGCCGGCAGTTGATCCATTGCTTGTTTGGGGATAGTGGGCTTAGCTTAAAGTCTTCAAAATTGGGCTAAGTTTGGGCCAATTCAAAGTAACTTATATTGATATGGGCCTATATTAAGAAATAAGTGATGGGCTGGGCCGTGCAAGGAACACAACGTCCAAACAGATTCCAAACAAAACAGTAGTAACACGTGGGGTGGAGGACAGATTCGATTCAAGTCCCAATATAAAAAGAAAGTCACCCAAATGACTGTGGAGCCCACTGCCGCAGCTAATTAATGTTTATTGGTCTGTCTGAACGGAAGGAGCCTCGACTAACTAAAACGCAAACCCAAACGGTCATTTCTATTTCAGGATTTGTTTCTTTATTATTACAATAATTGCGGTAATAAGTACTGCAATTAGATTTCAATTTAACTATTCATAATCCATTCTTCTTCTTTTTACCATTTGATTCATAATTTATTTTATTTTATTTATTTGTATCACGTGCTGCCTTCACTTAATTATATGCAAATGAAATTAATTTGCACTTCAATCAAAAATATTATTTCTCTCTATAATGATAATTTAAAATTTTAAACAGTAAAACTTAGAAAATAAATAACACTAGTTAAATTTATTTTCTCCTAGCAGTAGCCGTGCCCCTTAGTTTTAAAATCTTTTTAAAAGTTATAATATAAGATATAAAAATTTTATGAAAATTCTCCAATTTTGCTTTTTTAAATTTTGATTTTTTTTTTCACGTTCCGTCACTATTATCCATAATAAAAGTTCAATATATTTCTGTTATATAGAAAGAGGATAAAATTAAAAATCGTTTAATTATTTCTCAAAAAAAAAAAAAAATAGGACGCAAAATGACAAGATTAATCATTTTCCATGATATTTTTAATTGTTTTTTTTTGGAAGGAAAAAGCCAAAAAGAAAAAAGCAACCTTTATCACTACTCTCTCTCCTAAAATCTCAACCAGAATCACAAAACAAAGCCAATGACGACAAATGCCATAACTTTGACACCTCTATCTTTCTCTCTCTCGCCTCACTTACAGCTCACTAATAGAAAGCAGTAGCCCTTTTACATAACCGGCTTTTTAAGACCAGTGATTTACATTGTATTATTTTTCAGTTGTAGTACTTGCAGCAACTTTTCATTTTCTTTTGGAATCTTTCGTCTTCTTCAATACTTGTGTTTTCTCAGTAACCAAACATGGGTCCATTGTTGTTTTCTGTCGAATGTCTGTTTTGATAGGTAAGTTCATAACCCAGTAATTATGTATTTGGTTGTCTGTTCTTGTGTTTGTTACTGATTGGAAGCTCCTATTAGTTTTTATCTTTTGACCGTCTGCTTTTTTTTCTTTTGTGTGTGTGTGTGTGTGTGTGTGTGTGTTTGTGTGTGTGTTCTTGTTGCCTCTTTGGGGAGTCTTTTCTTGATAATGTTTGGCTGCATTTGCCAAAATTTTTAGGGTTTCGTTGGTAGCTTTTGGCTTTGAGATAGAGAAGGTGTTAGTTGCACTTTTATTCCAAGCAAAAATGTTTGGTTTCTCTCGTAGACGCATGAAGCTTGGCAGGTCAGTTATTTATATAAGTTTCCTTTTACTGCCTGTTTATTTTTGGGATTATTTTCTTTTTTTTTTTTTTTCAAAAACTTAGTAATGTATAAAGGTAGAGGAAATTTATGGTATATAAGCTTGAAACATTTGAGACTCGAGAAACTAACTTTGAGATGCAGTTAAGAATCATTTGTAGGAATCTAATTGTTAACTAGATTTTGACTGGTAACTAATTGATCATGCAGTTCTGTCCAAAAAGTTAGATTTTGACTTTGATGCTGATATAGTGCTTCTAAATTTGAATTCCAATTATGTTGCTCTTCAGAGTGAAGAAGGTGCAACTGTCAGATTCGACACTCGTAACTAGAAGTCCCGTTAGAACCCAGAAGCGAAATCCCAATGTAAGACTCGCAACTTGTTTGGTTGTGAACTGGCATCAATGGTTTTGTTTGTATGCGTTGTGCTAAGATCTTTAATTGGTTTTTCGATAGGGTGAAGGTGCTGCCCCTACAACCAGTCATTTCGATGAGCTTGATTGTCAGTGTTCGTCTGCTCCACCCGAGATTAATAGCTCTACTTCAGGGAGCTCTGAGAATTGGATGGTGTTGTCTGTATCTGGGGAAAAACCCATGCCTCGTTTCAATGTAATATTTTGTTGATTTTTATAGTCTATTGGTTATCTCCTTGTGCATATGCTAAGGAAAAACTGAAAACTTTTGTCTTTTTTTGTCATTTTTCTGAATAGCATGCTGCGACTGTGATTGGTAAAAAAATGATTGTGGTTGGTGGTGAATCTGGAAATGGATTGTTAGATGATGTACAGGTACAGATTTTTTTTCTTCACATTCCATTTGTTTTTGGTTGTTTGATGTGGACAAAAGAAAAAATTACTTAATATTCCATTGCTAGATTATTTGTTCGGAAGTGATCAAATTTGAGTGTGGTCACTCAAATCTTTCATTTTAGAGTATGGTAAATGTATGTCGAGTCAAGAACTATACGGTGGAGCTAATGTTGTCATTTTTATCTCCAATTCAGGTGCTTAATTTTGACCAATTTACCTGGACCGCAATTTCATCTAAGCTTTACTTGTCACCAAGCAGCCTGCCGTTAAAGATTCCTGCATGCAGAGGCCATAGTCTGGTATTGTCACATAGCTTTTTACCAGTACCTTTCAACTACATCGTTATATGTAGGGCATTTCTCCAGTTATATGTGACAGTATCATTCTATAAGGATGAAAGTTTGGTTTTAGTTTTCCGCGAAAGATATTGTTCCTGTTTTAAATGGATATAATGAGTTTCATGTGTGCTAATTTGCTGTTTTTTCTTACTTAAACATGATGTGTAAATATGTGCTTAAAATACTTCATATGCATTGTGTAGGTTTCATGGGGGAAGAAGGCACTTCTAATTGGAGGAAAAACTGATCCTGCTAGCGATAGAATTTCAGGTATTTCAGGATGGATCTTCGTGCATTGCTTGGTTCTCCCAGGTGATGTGCAATTACTCTATTGTCTTTCTGGCTTTTGCAGTTTGGGCATTTGACACAGAAACAGAGTGCTGGTCTCTTTTGGAAGCAAAAGGGGATGTGCCGGTATGATCACAGCCTATCTGACAATTGCTGTGACATTTTCAATTCAAAGCCTTTCAGCAAAAAGATCTATTCCTTGTGTACATTTGCAATTCTATCGAATCATTCCCTTGATTGAATTGATGATCTAATTTTGCTGTTTCCGTTTTGAGCTCTGATCTTAATTTTTTGGACAAATTTGGCTTAGAAAATTGAAGCATGCTTCCTGATGTGAAATTTAATTTGCATTGCAGGTTGCTCGCAGTGGTCATACAGTAGTTAGGGCAAGCTCTGTTTTAATTCTATTTGGAGGTGAAGATGGTAAGAGGAGAAAATTAAATGATCTACATATGTTTGATTTGAAGTCTCTAACATGGCTTCCCTTACATTGCACGTGAGTTGATTTTGCTACCCTGTTCTCTGGTATACATGATGGGCATACGCATTAAGGTTTTCAGTTAGCATTCCTTTGTGCGTGCAGTGGAACAGGGCCATCTCCAAGATCCAATCATGTGGCTGCTCTTTGTGATGATAAAATGCTTCTTATATTTGGAGGAGCATCAAAGTCGCGAACTCTGAATGACTTGTATTCACTTGACTTCGAAACGGTGCTCAGTTCATTCCTAATATTGCTATGTGGGTTATTTTGTGGCCAGATAAAAGTAACTTCATAGTAGTTGGTGCATTGATACATTATATTTTTACTCAGATGGTTTGGTCGAGAATAAAGATACGAGGTTTCCATCCGTCTCCAAGGGCTGGTTGCTGTGGAGTCTTATGTGGAAATAAATGGTACATTGCTGGGGGTGGTAGCAGAAAAAAACGTATGCCTCATGAGCTAAGAAGCATATGTTTTTTAATACTTGCAACTTTAGCTGCAATAAAAAGGACAATACTCTTTTAGTTTGTTTCTCTAGTATTGCATTGTGCTAGTGAGTTTTCTGGTTTCTTTATGTCAGGTTCAAGTTGGTGCTCCATTAATTGCTAGCTTTTGTTCTTTTGGTCCCTTTAGCTTCAGTTCTTGCTAGGTCTTTGATGCCTAAATGCCTTAAGAGTTGATTTAATTCCTTGTTACTAATTCATGGATGCATTATTTGTGTATTCATCGACATTTTGTCACACAGTTGTACTTGCAGTTGAAAACTTTTCTCATGATGCGTGCAGGACACTCAGAAACTTTGATTTTTGATATTCTGAAAGTGGAATGGTCTGTGGCCTTTGCATCATCCCCATCTTCTATCACATCAAATAAGGTTAGCTCACGGTGATATTCGCTTCTGCATAATTCCCTGCTACAAAATGAATCCAGTCACCAGTAATGTAGCTCACGGTGGAATAATCTTGAAGACTAATTTGCAGAGAAAGGGATGAGCATGCATTATTCTTGTCCCTTTTCATTATATTTGTCTGTCTAAATCATTATTTTCTCTCCTAGGGATTTAGCCTGGTGCTTGTGCAGCACAAGGAAAAGGATTTTCTTGTTGCATTTGGAGGATCCAAAAAGGAGCCATCAAATCAGGTTGGGAGCTGAAATCGCATTTTTGCCAAGGAGTTGATTTTACTGAATTAATTTATTTCACAATGCATTACAGGTTGAAGTTATAGGCATGGATAAGAATGAATCCATGGGTCGACAGTCTGCTGCTAATAAAGGTACTGGACGTTTGTTGTTTGGAAAACGCTCATCATCCGTAGGGCTGGCTGCACAACTTACTACTGGTTCTTCCCAGCGTTCGGTTGATTCCACTGCAAGACAAAATTTGGCATCTGCAGTTGAGCAGCATGGATCTGCTAGGAAATCTCTGTCAGAGACACTTGTTGATCCAAATCCTGGCAATGTCTCACTGCGCAAGCAATTTCATGATGAAGAACACGGTACAGCTGTTAAGATGGTGAAGAATTTAGAAGAAGGAACTTCTTCATCTCCTGTAAGTTGATAGTTCTCCAATTAAATATCCTTAATTGAAATCAAGCATGCTTTATAAAGCTCAGTTTTCAGTTTATGAATCTGAGGTTTCTAAGTTTTTACGCAAATTTTGGGTTTGTTAAAGTCCTTTTGCACTTGTTTACCCCTCATAATAATTGGTCTGCTCTATCCTTGCAATTCATCATTTGCATGCATTTTATTCTACTCTTTCAATTCTTCTATAAGTAGTTAAACATATGTTCAAAGTGAAATGTATTTGAATTTTCTATTGACATTAACATGATTTTATTTTCAGGCAAGGGAGCATCGAATGAATCAAACACATATGCCAATTCAGACTAACATTTCTATAGGTAAAATTATTGCGGAGGAGGCATCTTGTGGATTTGAATCTGAAAATTTGAACTCCCAAAACCCAGCAATTGGAAACCATCCAGTTGACAATGATGACGTATTAGTACCAGAGACTGATGGTATGGCAGGAGGTGCTCATTCAAGCATATATCAATTGTATGAAACAAAAATAGCTGCTCTAATAAGAAAAAATGGGGTTCTAGAAGGACAACTGGCTGCTGCATTATCAAGTCGAGATTCTGCAGAGAAAAATCTATCATCTGTTCTGAAGAGTAAACAAGAGTTAGAGAAAAAGTTGACAGACGCACTGAGGGAGATGGAATTGTTAAAAGAGAGGTTAGCTAGTGTAGAGCTAGCACAAGAAGAGGCCAACAGCTTATCAAATATTGTTCATTCCGACAATGTAAGGTTGGAGCATGACGTGGCTTTCCTTAAGGCAGTTTTGGACGATACGCAGAAGGTAGCTTCCAAAATACAAGTTCGCAATATTGGGATTGGTCGTTTAATGTTAGTTTTGACATTGTATTTTCTTGCAGGAGCTACATTCTACAAGGGGAGTCCTTGCAGGGGAAAGGGCTAGAGCATTCCAACTACAGGTAATGACTCCAGAGTCCAGACCATATACCTGAGGAATAAAGAAAGAAGAATGCTCATTTTAACAGTTATTTTCTTCATCTTAATTAAGACTCTGGTATTAACAGTGCATCACCTTGCAGGTTGAAGTGTTTCATCTTAAACAAAGATTGCAATCTATGGAAAATCGAGTTCCCACCCCAAGAAAACCATTCAATGTCTAGCAAGTGAAAATTGAAAGGATAAAAATAGCAAGTGAAGGCAAGAACATGCTATGCTATCCGACTGGTCAACCTGTCCCAAACTTTAATTTAAAAAACCACGTTGATGTGCATGTAATGCATACTTGTTTTGTTGAAAATATAATTTTACTAATTTGTGCCTAGAATTTATAGTTTCAATTAGTACTCCTTTCAAGTTTAGATTTTGCTTATAAATGCTATTAATTTTAGTAAACTTTAGGCCAACTAGTTTTATAAAAACAAAAATGTAAAGTTCCAATTAAAACTTTACTTAATAGTAAACCTGAAAATTTAAATTTGGAAAGTGAATTACATAAGAGTTCATTTGATACCCAATCAAGTTCTTAAGCTCTTTTTATGACATTACAATTGAAAAGGAGCAATAATACAACATCAGTCAAAATATTCATTTTTACATCGCCCGTGAGACCTTCAGGCTTCATTGAATCCTTAATGATATCTTCTTACGGCAACAGTTTTGAAAAAAAAAAAAAAAAAAAAAAAAACTTAAGCTCCTTTAATGACATTACAATTGAAAAGGAGCAATAAACAACATCAGTCGTTCAAAATATTCATTTTACATCGCCCGTGAGACCTTCAGGCTTCATTGAATCCTTAATGAACTTCTTACGGCAACAGTTTGAAAAAAAAAAAAAAAAAAAAAAAAAAAACATTCATTCACCTCATGTCACTTTCGCCAATAGTAATCGATTGAGACTGTAAAGTGCTGCGGTAACGTTGCAATTTCTGATTGTCTCTCAATTGATTTATCCAAGTGCTTAGAGGCACGGTCTGTGGCGGCAGAGTTTGTGTAGCATTTTTTTTTCTCCAAATTCATAATCTTCATGATGTCATTTCTCCATCACTACTAAAATTCCAAGACCTTGTTTGGGTATGCTCTCACAAAAGCTCAGGCTCTTCTTGGTCTGCATCAGCATCCTCCACCTCATTTTCTTCATCTTCCTCGGGTGCATCTGGATCCACTCCCTACAATAAGTTGCCCATTACAACTCCGACAATAAATGTTGAAAAATTTCCCCTAAAACCATTCTAGACACCTGTGGTCTCACCCCCAAAACAAAACTCTAGAATAGATTTTGCTTACGAATGTCACAATACTGCAGTTTCAACTAACTGCAGGTTCACATTAGACAAATATTCAAGGATCACCAAATTCCATGTAACAGTTACAAACACTGTGGGGATGAAAAGTGAAAACTAAATGTGGATGTAACAAAAAGTATACAAGCAGAAAACAAACCTTCATCTGTTTTTCCAAACGCTCTAGCCCTTTCTTTGCAGCCTCATTCTGCGGGTTTATTCTGCAAAGCAAAATACAGTTTAAATTGAAGGCAATAACAACTGGGGCATCGCCATCTGGTGCACTATTCACAGCCTATGACACAGCATCTTACAAACAACAAGGCCAAAGACCAATGCTCTATTGCAGTTTTAGAATTAAAGAAATCAGAGCACATTAAATGAGGTTAACCTTAATGCAGCCTGGTAATGTGACAAAGCCTCTTGCAGCATATTTGTGGCAGCAAATACTTGAGCCAGTTTGACATGAAGAGAGTCATCAGCCCAGTCCTTTAGATATCGCTCGAGCAGAGATACTGCATCTCCATTTCGACCCTCGATTACATGGAGCTCGGCCAAAGCTAATGCAGCACCAAGATAACCAGGTTCCAGCCGCAGTGCCGACTCATAGAACTTTTTTGCCTGTTTCCAATTGAGGTAAATAATGGCTTCTTCATAACTCATAATTTGGTGATAACATTTTACTTGATACAAAATGACCTTAACCTAGAAAAAGGTAAGGAGAGGAGATTCTAAAATGATTTGTCACAGGTTTACCTTCTCTCTGCCCCCAGAGTTACTAGCATGTACATCCCCAACTAATTTTAGAGCCTTAGCAGATTGAGGCATGGCCTTCATTGCCTCCCTGGCAGCATGCAAAGCCTCTTTGATTTTGGAGAAAGCCAGATAAGAATGAACCAGACCTGAAATTGTAATCCACCCCAATTAATTTCAAGGCTTATTTTCTTTAACCACATTTCCTTCAATAAAAGAGCTGCATCAAGCATGCATGCTAATAGTACAAATAACCTGGAGGCTATGCAATAAAAAATATAGATATTTTTATCTCATTTTCATCTTTGCAGATTTCACCTTGATATGAACGAAGGTCTGGTCTTAATTCTTGAGCTCCCCTGAAAGCAATTACAGCTGCTTCTGGCCGCTTCAGTGATAAGAGCAAATTGCCCTGAAAATATAATATGGTGGTGTGCTCATTTCATCGAAGATAAATAGGCTAAAGTCCTAACCCCAATCTAGTTGGGTAAGTTATATGGATCTATTAGCTGGGGTTAGGTATGTATCTACAGAAAGGTCCAGAAAAATAATACATAAAAACCTCGAGCAAGATAATCTTTATTCTACCAGAGAGATATATCATCTGCATACCTTCATTATGTAAGCAGGAATGTGCCTCTCATCAATTCGGATACTCTGATTGCAAAATTTTGAACTTTGTGAGATTATGACTCAAAAAAATAACAAAATACATGCCACAAAAAAAAAAACAAGTCAACCTTCTCAGCAAAAGACAATGCTCCTCTTTCATCTTTCCTTTCCCACAGGACAGACAAAGCCACAAAAACTTCTGGCCTTGTAGGGTCAATACTCAGCAAATCATGCACTAACTTATTTAACTTTGAGTAATCAGACTTTATCTTTAGAAGCATTGCATACTCATCCATATAGGTCATGACGTATGGATCAAGTGATCGAACCTGGAAGACCAGAAGATAATACGTTAGTTTGCATGATGATTATGGACATCTATAGAACAAAAGAAAAATCTGATACCTTCTGAAAATTCATTATGGCTTCATCGTTCTTTCCAATAATGGCTTCAACCTTAAAACATTGTTTTTATGCATAAGTCACACAGATAAACCCAATTTTAATCATCTTTGATGCGACATAATGCAACATTTCTAACCTTTGCGATTTCAAGTAACATATGTATATTATTTGGAAAACGTTGTAGGAGTTCTCCAAAGAGTTCCAAACCACCTACCAAGAGAGAGAGAGAGAGAGAGACATCAATCAATTGTTAAACTCAAACAGCAATCACAAAGACCTTACCTTTGTAATCATTTGAAGCAATGCAACATTGTGCCTCCACATAGCGCTGCAAAGAAATAACATCATTAAGCTAGCAAGCTGAGCATTAACTACGATATAACATGCAACTCAAGGAGGAAAAAAAAAAAATCATAGAATATATTTTTCTATAAAAAAATAGTGGGGAGTGAAAACAAATACAAATACTTGAGAGAAATACAAAGCAATGAGAGGTTTGTAAAAGATATCGAATCCCAACTACTTCATCCTATACTCACTTGAAGCCAACGATTTGAGTCAACATGATCAATTGATGCCCTTCCACTTCTATTTGAAGCCTGCAATCACATGACAAATAGCCACAAAGATAGCAAACTACTCGAAATCAGACATTACAAAAAGCTATGCCAATTTATAACCCATAATAAAGGCTCAAGTTAAACATACTTATGTAAAAGTGGTGTAAGTTTCATGGAAAGCCACACCGCTATTTATTTCAGTTATTGTTAAAGTGTTGATTCTTTTCATTTAGAGCTTCTACTACAATATTTAATCCCTAATTCTACTCAATCAAACTAAGCTCCATACCAATTAAGTCTTAGTCAAGTGGGCTAGAAACTGAAGCTCCATATACACAACACAAATCAAGCTCAACACAGCTAATCTCAGTTCCTTTATCTAGTAACTCCAATAGATAGAGCATGGTTAAAAATTATACAACCGGACCATCTCTATGAAACTTTTTCTGGCTTACATAAGAAATATAATTAATCACCGAGATAAAGTGGTTGATCTTGGACAAAAGAAAAGCTTCTACTTAGCTGTGTGAAAATGGCTTCAAACTCTTATGAACAAACCTGTGAAAAAATTGAAATGATGTCTTTGGCAGACACTCCTAGTTCAGCTAATGCTATTATAGCCTCAATTACATAAGGGCAATGCCTGCAGAGGGAGCGAAGAGAGCAATGTATTTCAGAATGGCAATATAACAATACTTGTATTAAAATTTGATAAAAGTAACAAATTCATGCATGTATGTGAATCAACATGCAGTCAGAACGAGGAATCTGTATGGTAAAAACAATGACTTAGAAATAGCAAGCTACATTTTTCGACATAAGATCAATATAAGCACGTACATATGTATGCATAGTTTTAATACACATTGGGGGAAAAAAAATAAAATATCTCATATTTACTAATGTGTTAGGGAGAAGACTTAACATAAAGCAACCAGCACGAGAAAGTGCCAACTAGAGTGCCTATTCAAGTACTCTGGCAATGAGACCAAGGGGATCGAATGAGATTGAGAGTTTTAAAGAATGGGAGAGTTCTGCCCCCTATAACAAAGCCATTAGATGTGCATGAGAGAAAGAGGTACAGACTGGACATAACAAACCTTAAACACTCTTTGTAACAGGCAATAGCAAAGCGGTTATGTCTAGAGTTTCGATAAAGCTTGGCCATTAATAGACTCATCTGTAAAGTTCTTGCTTTACTAGGAATTCCCTCCATCTGCATAATTGAGCTTATATAAGAAGAGAAAACAAAAGGAAATGCACAACTAAATACTGTCAGGTAACTTGTAACTTGCTCAATTGCAATAAAAAAGGCAACATAATATGCTTACACGTAAAAAGCTAACAAAACAGAAATACATAGCAACCAAAGACTAGGGACGCAAAACCTCAACAAGTGCCGCTCTAGTTTCACTCAAGGCAGAATGGCAAGAAGCAACCTTGAACTTCACCTGCCACAGAAAATTCAACACCAAGCATACAATTCCACAAACATCAGCTACTTCACCACTAAAACAAATATTAATTGCTTCACTTGTCAAAACAAATAATGAAGCTACCTCATTTTCATTAATTGCCGAAATGTTAAAAGAATTCGGAGAAGAAGACCTGTTTGACAATGAACTTCTAGAAGTTGTTGAATTTTGTTTGGGGATTATCTTATAATACTGTAAAGCCTGCTTGTATGTATGCTGCCACCAAAATAACAAATGAAAATAACTTCAAAAACAACATTGATATCCATAATTTGAAGCGACTAGCTTCAATCAGTTAAATAACTCACAATTGCTCTACGAAACTCCCTCTCACGAAAAAATGCGTCTGCAAGGAAAATCTGAAACAAAGCAATAATTTAGGAAAAGATGTATAAGAGCTAAAATAGTTGAATAGAAAAGGAAATGAAAAACCATTACCAGATTTTCGGCCTTAAGTTGGGGATTAGTTTCAGGATTAATAGAAGACGATGAAACAAGAAAGCAACCCTATTTTCAGAAAAACAAAAAGAGAGAGAAATTCATTAGTGTTCTAATTGAATATAAGTAACACAGAATAGGGTTAAAGGATAATTTGGAATTTAAAAAAAAAAAAAAAGTAATTACTAGCATTTGAGCAGAGCTGTAGAGGTCATTATCGAAGAGAGTGGTGATTTGATCCTTTGGAATTTCCATATTTGCAGAGAAAGAGAAGAGAATGGATGAGGAAATTTTCAAATCGTGCGAGTTGGCGTGTCGAAATTTGGATATCAGCAAAGGGTTTAGGGTTTATGACCGAAATTTCTTGCCTGGATATAGTACACTACAAAGCCGATTGCCGCCGGTTTCTCTCTTTGGTTTGAAATCAGTGTCTCCATCTTCCACTTTTCTGTCTGTATCTTTTTGCACACAAACATGTAATAGTAAATTATAATTTTGGTCCTCCATTTTTTTTTCAAAAGAAAAAAAGTACATATGCTTAATCTGGTTGTTCTGTCGTTCATGTCGTTGGATAAATACTAAGTTTGATGCCCAGATAAAACGACCTTAAGTTTGGTTATTGTCGTATGCAAGTTGGTAACCTGCAGTCGGTTGTATTATGACCGAGAGCGCAAGTGATGACGTGTTTATAAACAAAAAGCCCAATACGGCTGATGATGTCGCCAGAGATGCAACCGCCTTTCAAAGGCCTCCGATTTTTGTCCACCGGGCACTGTTGACTTCTTCTCTGTCTCTCTTAAAGAATGGATTCCTCTTCTGTTTCTTCTTCGTCATCACGAAATTCAGAAAAGCACGACCTCAATCGCGAGAAGTTTCTTCTAAGGGTAATTTGGCCGGCGATACGAGGGCAAACCTGTCCAATATGTTTGAAAGATCTCGGGGACCATCGCAGAACTGCGGTGATCACTGTTTGCTTGCATGCCTACTGTTTGCGATGCATTCGGAAGTGGAGCGATTTGAAGCGCAAGTGCCCTCTCTGCAACGCGGCGTTCGATTCCTTATTCTACAAGATCAGTTTCTCATCTCGAAATTTCCTTACGGAGAAGTTACGTGCTTTAAAGGAGGGTAAAATAGCCATTGTTGAACCTGACTTCAGCTCCAGAGTTAGACAACAGTGAGCCCTCAAGCTCATAATTTTTAATTTCCGTAATAATCAAATGATTACTGCTTGAATATGGAAATCGTAATTGTTTTTTGTTCAGGATGATGCGAAGTAGGCCCTTGCCGTGGAGGCGAACATTTGGGCGGCCAGGGTCTGTGCCTTCTGATGTTATTGCTGAAAGGAAGCTTCAATGGCGAGCTAGGTAGATTGCATATTGATTTTTTATTGCAAAATTTGTTGCTGAAACATTTGTAAATATGAACTAGTTTGCTTTGGGCGGGCCTCTGGCGGTAGCTAAAATTGTTTTATTTCTTTGTTTCGCAGTGTATACAAAAGAAGCTTGCAAGCTGTTCCTTCATCTCCTGAGCAGGTTTGTGTTATTATCTCTTTTTTTTTTTTTTTTCATGTTCAGTAGCGGTTGACATGTTGCTGTTCTTATGGCTACATTCAATATTTATGAAGCATTCCTTTGTGTTAGGGAAAATCTAGCTCATATTATGCTCAAATTAATGTCCAAAATTTTTTGTAGTTTAGTTCTAATTATTGGTAAATAATTTGATTTATGCATTTAAATTTGTTTTTTTTTTTTTCGAACCTGTAGAAGGTATCAAGAGATGGCTACTTGAAAGAAAGAGTACTGCAGAAAATAGAACCATGGATTAAAAGGGAGCTGCAGGCAATCCTTGAGGACCCGGATCCATCTGTTATTATTCATGTTGCATCATCACTTTACATTGCAAGCCTTGAAGGAAACTTTGATGTTCAAGCAGCACAACATGGTGTTGAAGACAACTTTCTTGCACCTTTGCGACCTTTTTTGCATAATTGGACAAACATGTTTTGGCATGAATTAAGGTACAAAATTCAAATACTGATCATCTTTATTCGTTAATTATGAAACTAGCATCTAGAATTTGAATTCAACAGTAGAAAGCATGACTTACAAGATCAAATGATCTCAGTCTTGACATCCTTATAAAACGGAGAAACACATACAAAATATTTAGGGTCTTTTGGTTTATGAAAAGATTGCGAGTAGTTACCATGTCAATTTTCTGTGAGAGGTTGTGAAGGTGCTTCCAAAGCAATGTAGCCAACCTCACTAGATAATAATTATTTCCATGTTTTGTAATTAATGCAACCACGTAGAAAATACCGAGTCAAAGGCAGTATACCTATAGGATGCTGCTTGCTCTTAGTTTAGGGTTTATCAAAAACTGGACGTCTTATTGCATGTCCTACTCCATGGATACTCTCCGTTGACCCCCCTTTTTTAATCCATAACAAATAAATTCTGAGCAGAAAATGTCTTTTAGATGTTTTGCAGAAACTTCACTCGCTATGGAAACATATGATGCTGTGGTTACATACAAACGGTTCAATTAAGTCTACTTCAAATCCTTTGAAGGGAATTGCAGTCAACTTGAGCCTGGAGAACAAACGGATCAATTAAGTCTACTTCAAATCACCTTTGAGGGGAATTGCAGTCAATTTTGGCTGGAGAGAATCAATCTGCAACAGGTGGACAGGGAGATAATTATGTAGAAACTTGGGTCAATTAAGAGATCTTAGCATCAACTTCGCTCTAGCTTCTAGTGTCTGTTATTAGGTTGTTCATCTTCTTGGACCGAGTTCCTTTCTGTCCCAAATGAAGATAGAATTCACCATTTATGTGCTTGCTCAATCCAATCCCAAATTGCGTGTAAGAGAATGCTAATGGTGCCATGTAAGGATACTTCAAATTATCCATATACGTATTGCACGACCAGTTGACTGGAATGGATGAAAATGCCTGTGCTGCAAGGCAATGGACAAAAGTCACCATTGTTAGGGAAATGAATTGCAGAGGGTGAAAGGAGGAAATCTCCATTATCTGAAACTGTAGTTGCTTATGCAAAACAACGGCTAACTGCTTCTCTATATACTGCTATAATTTTTCTTATGACCTTTGATGGCCTGGGGCAATGCCATTGAATTACCGGCACACTGCTATAATAGTGGATCCAGTCTCTTTGGTTCCGTTTTCTTTTCTTCGAAATCTTGGTCCTTGACTATAAGTGAATAGCGTTCGATGTGTGTCTCTCTATATATATATATATATATTAGATTTCTTACCTTGTCTCTTTTTTTTTTCCACAAAAAAATGTGTTTAGGACGGTGGGGACAGAGTGCAACTTACTATTGTTTCAGTAGTGTATCAAGCCATTGTTGAATTACCAACATTATTAATCAAGGTACACAGGCGCCTTGCCGCACGAGTTAACTCTATAGAAGGGGAATGTTATTGGAAATCATGCAACTTACAAACAAATCTACTATAGTAAATGTTAACCATGAGCATGTATCAATTGCTACATCTTTTTACATAACATTAGCTAACAAGATACATCACAAGCCAATTGAAATCCTGCCAGTGCGCAATACAAGTTAAGAACCATTTGGTGTTAGTTCATGAAAAGCAAGCTTTGGGTAGCAGTAGCACACATCTGTCATTCTTCTTCAGGCTCTTCCTCTTCTTGGAGAAGATTTTCTCTATTATCATGGGCCCAGAAACCACGCACATCGATCAACATGCTGGCTACAGTCCCACCTTGTTTACACGAAAGCAGATCAGACAGGGTAATCCTGAGTGGATCCTTTGGCTTGACCATATCCCAGATTTCATCCCTAACATCCTCAATACATAACTCGTAGTTTCCACCCTCAATCCATTTCTGGTGTACATCTCTGTTAAACAGGGAAAAGAAAGCGTTAGGGAAACATTACACATGCTAGTACCGGTTGCTACAAAGTTCTCTGTTTTTGGTCCAATATATCTCTGAAGATTTGAGACTTGCAGAACTTGCTCGAGTACTACAAGCAGGAAACTACAGAGTTTTCTCTAGGAAGATTGTATCAGGTAGCATCTCAGCTTTTAGATGCTCCCCTTCTATACTTCCACTTGATGGCTCGCAATGAGCAGGTGAATACCAAGACGCGAAAAAATTAATAAAACTAAATTTGCTCGGCAACTAAATAAAATGATAGAATTTTGAAATTCAAGTATCAAGAAGAAAATAGTACCAACCTGAAAAGACAGTGAATATCAGCCGTCGTTAGGTATCCCCGTCCATTAAGATCAAGGCAACGGAACAAATATGCTAAACCTTCTGGAGTGTCTTTATTTTCTAGGGCTAAAACAAAGTCGAGAAAGCTTTCAAAATCCATCTCCCGAGCATTTCCTCCTCCACTTTTTCCTCGGCGGACATGCTCATCAAATACTGTCAAGAGAGATGCATAAACACAAAAACTTGAGTCATAATCTCAATGAAAAAAGATAACCTATCCCTGTAACACTTCCTATTTTGGGGGGAAATGTATCTCCACAATACAAAAAGAACTGCAACAAACATACAAGAAAAGCACTTGAATTGAAATTTAGTGACATGGTATTAGGCAACCTTATTTTTTAATTTTGAGAGAGCGAGTTCATATTAAAAGAATTACCGCACCACTTTTAGATGGCCTATGAAGTAGGAAGTAACATCTCATAACTTTCAAAATAACTATTATGAAAATGCAGAAACTTATTGACTAATTACCTCAAATATCCATCACGAGAATCAATTTCTATTTCGACATTAGGCAATTATGAGTGTCAGATTTCACACAAAGGCAAATGCGAAATGAACTGTCGAGCTAATGTTGTTCACGTGTGTTATAACAAGTTATAATCTTGAGTAAATAAAAAACAACCGTGCTTCTGACATGATCAATGATATATAAAGAAAATGTTAAACCCTACCTCTTTCAATAAAAATTTCAGTGAGAGCCCCTTCTGCATACTCTCGAAGCTCGTGCTTGCTCAATGTTCCATTCATATCTTTATCAAGGGCAAGGAACATATCTATAGAAAAATGAAGATTAACTGGTTATAATAATGCCACTTGCTGTTTGCTGTCAAACCAAATTGCAATATTTAATAAAAGTCTAATGCATCGATTACATACTTGAGTCGACACAGTCCATCACTTATAATTTCTTCGATTAATACAGCAAACAAAATAGTAAACTTTATGAATAACAGAACCCAGAGATACCATTCATTTCCATTCTCGTGTGTCTTGGACCACATTTAATAGGGCTAATTTTTTCATCAATAATACACTCATAGTAATTGATGAGATTCATACCAGGGAAAGAATTACCAGAGAGAGAGAGAGAGAGAGAGAGAAGACAATATAACACACAACCAAAGTACTAACCACATATGCGTTGTGCAGAAGTCAAAGAAAACCAATTTTCAGCTTGTTCAGTGTCAGTTACTTCTTCCTCACTTTCCTAGCATAGCAAAGATTTGTAGCGAAAAATTAACTTCAGATCAGAATCTAATAAGCTATTCGCTATTCATGCACTTCAATGTTTTGAATTACTAAGGCAACTAAGCAAAACAGAAAGAGCAGAATTCACCTGATGCAATTCCATTAGTTCCTGAAGACAATTACTAAGAAGGACCTTCTTTATGCAGGCCTTCCCTGTAAGCAAAAGACAAAAAAAAAAATATAAGTTTCAACCATTTTGTATTACCACATATAGGACTACAGATATTCTAAATGACTAATCCAGTATTTGATGACTGAAATAATACAAGACAACAATTTGTATTCTAACTAAAAAAATAGTCATGCAAACCTCGTCTATGAGGATCACAAAAGAAGAAGAATTTGTGTGCAGCTATGCGGCAGTACATTTGAACAAATTTTGCAGGCATGTCACGTAGTTGTGCTAAATTAGGAATAAGACCTCGTATATAGGCCTCCATTTCCTGATAAATAACAGAACAATTATGATTATGCATGAGATGGACTTAGTAAGTTGGCACCAAATAATTTAACATTGCCAAAGAAGATATCAGATATAGGAAAATTAGATATAAAAAACTTTAAGTGAACAAAGGCACAACAATGCATAAATTCCATACATGCGGCTGGAGAAAACCATCTGAATCCTCGTCAAGCTCACTCATATCTATTCTAGCCTGTGTGAGTGACACCTGACCAACAAATTCATAAGCAACAATCATGAGGACAACCAAAACCATGTAAGAAGTGTTTGTATAAATAGATCATTTAGGCTAAATGAAAGAATTTTGTTAAGAAAATGTTACATCAAAAGACTATACTCACTGTGCGCATCACATAAAGGTAAAAGGGCAAAATGGCAATTCTTCCAGATTCATCTTTCTCAAACTTCATAAAGTTAGACGGGCTGAAAAAGCGTCGACATTTGGGGCCTATTTGTTCTGTACATACTGAGGCTATGTGGCAAAAATCTTCATAATTCATCTAGAGCATGACAAAAGAAGTATATAAGTAAGCATCAATAGAGGTTAAAACAAATGATTCGAGAATATACAAGCCAAAGATTTAAAGAAAACACTTATTTTGACTTGGAGATATTTAAAAACTATGAAGCAGAAAGAACTTTCAAATTTATACTTTTCATGGTAAACACTTCAGTTCAGATTTTACATCACAATATTCAATATTAACAAAATAAGAAAAGTTAAAATATAATAAAGCTAATTCTTGTCAGAAGGCAAACAACAAACATTACAAATAGAAGTCAAATCAAAACGGCTGGTGTCAGTATTAAGCTTATATTTTCCTTCCCAAAAGACACAGCATTTTTTTCTTTTTAATTTGTGAGGGGAAAAAAAAAAAGAAACAACTGAACCCTTACAACTACACTAACAATAGTTGGCATTACAGCTTGATGCTGCAACTCTTACAAACCTTTTCTGCACCAGTGGCATCATCAATAACACAGTTTTCCCTCAAGCAAACCCACATTGCATCCAGATCATCAGCATTAAGCAAAAGATCTGATTGCTTCTGCAAAAATAAAATGACAATGTCAGCAGAAAACAAATACCAATAAATTAACAAGTACACCAAGAAAGAGAGCAGATCATACCTTTAAAAACCGGTATTTTGCTAACCTTTGGACCCTGTGACTGATTGATCCTTCTTCAGGTTTCTAAAGCAAAGAAAGTGCAACAACAAGAAGAGAATGAGAACACATTAGGAGCACTTAAATCAAAAGCCCATAGGAAAGGTCAAATACAAAGGTGACAAATGAAAAACATCCCATCAGCTTTTTAATTTTTGTCTAACAAATCGAACCCATGACACAGATCTCATACGCGCCAATGAAAAATCACAAGAGGAAGAAAAAGTAACCCTCCTACATAGGTGCTTCTCCCCTAGGTAACATCCAACCTTTTATTTAACATCAAGCATACAATTGCAATACATGCCTTCTTATAGAAACTGGGTATTGTGCCAGCTTCAGCACTTTTTTGTTGCTTCTCTTTGAAAATATCAAGCAAGATCCTCTTTGTCTCAAGCTCTACAAAAAAGAAAAGAGAGAGAGAGAGAGAGAGAGTTACATCCTGAGAAAAGAAATCTGAATGTGTTTGTAAGCAGTAAATTTTTTATCCAACTTTACATGTTGCTTATAACAGCAACAGAACAATGCATCTATTCAATGTAAGTGCCAACTAAAAGATAAAATGTTTAAAAATCCCAAACTGATTTAACTGCGCTTGCTTCACATTAATCATGTTATCGCAATATCACAATTACAACTCTGTTTTTGCTTTCCAAATTTATTATGCTATTGGTGATGATGACACTTAAAAAATAATAGTAAATGTAGCAGAATTAGAATTCGCTAGAAATGTAAAACTATATGAAAATATTAAGTAAAGGGAAGCAAAATGAGAGGAAATAAAGAACAGACCCATTAGGGCTTCGGATCCTAGTCCAGCACCGGATCCGATGTACCGTCGGAGATTACGGACCCACAACATTGACGAAGCCGGCGGGATTTTCTTCTGGGCGGCCTCGTGGCTCTCGCCATCGCTGGACCCACTGTACATTTCCAAGTTCACGAATCCAGGTTAACTGAGTTTAATCGAGCGAGTTCAGAGTTGAATTACGGTTTCGAATCGAAGAATAAAAACCCTGCGCATTACAGAGTGAAAACCCAAAACCCTAGCTCTTTCAGTTTGATCTGTAAACTTCTGTGAAAAATGGGAACTTGCGAAGAAAAGGCATTTCTGCAACTCCGTTTGCGTAAATTTGAGTTACCTCCCACAATTTTTCAGAATCTCAAAATAGTGCACTTAATATTTTAAATAATGCCCTAGCCCCCCAACTTTTGAGATATTTTAATAAACACCTCAATCCTATAGTAAAGCATGTAAACGCAGAAAGTTCTTTAAATATTTGGACGTTTGCTATTGCTTATCTCGTAGTAGAAGTAAGCTTTCAGATGATTTTTTGTTTTTTTTTTTTTTTTCCCTTAAAGTGAACTGACGGAAAACTTTGTTGTTTTAAGGTTTGTTAATGGCTATACTTTTTAATATTTTATTATAAAATTATCTCTTTATTGCATTTTAATGTCTAATATTTTTTAATTTTAAATTCTAAAAATATTGGTATTTGACATAAAATCTTAATTTGGGATATGTAAGTTTTTCAAAATGGACAATGATTTAGAGTCTAAAAAAAAGACCGTATGCATACAAATTGGAGATCTCTTATCCTTCACCTCCTTAACAATACAATACAAATTGTTATTTCCTTTAATTTTGGAGGAATTTACTTACTTAAACCTAATCAAGGAAAATAATTTTTGTTGAAACAGAAATATTTATGATGGTTGATTGAAGAAAAGGCATAATGAGATATCGTTTTTTACCTTTTTCTTTTTTTCTCTACCGTTGATTGTGACACCCCATCCGCGATGCTTGATTGTTGATTTCATACGTGACACCACATAATGAATTATTTTTTGTTAAAAAATTAATTATAGTACCATGTTAAAATAGATTGCAATTCCTTTTGGTTTAAGCTTTAGGTTAATCATGCACAAATTGGCACCCAAAATAATTTCCTCATAAAAAAATTGTTTGTTAGTTATGCTTTTAAAAACTATAATACAAAGATTATCAATCAGTAATTAATTGAGATTCTTTCAAATAAGATTTGACTAATTTCAACATGCAAATCATATTTTCTTGAAATTTGGCAAAGGTTTTGCTCTTATTTTTCTTCAAGGTTGCTTGGAATGCTTATTATGTTATCATGTTCCATTACATTTAAATAAATAAATAACATTTATGAAGAAGGTACAAACCTTACTTTTGGTTCCACTATTATTTATCCTACTATGTTAGCTTTTTGAGCTAAGCTCTTTTTTTTTTTTTACCACTGTTGTTCTTATTCTATTGACATTTAAGAAAAAATAGGCTTTATTCTGTAAGCCTTTTTAGCAATATATTACTGGCCCCCAACTTAATAGGTTGTTTGGGAATAATTCTGGTATACAATAGGATCAAGAAAAAGAAAGGAACAAGAAAAAAACAAACTTCCTTTCTCTTTATATATAATATAATTATATATATAAATATATATATTATATATATAAAAGAAGACAGGAAAAAGAAGAAAACCATATTAAAGCTTTTTTATATAAGTTTGTGAGGAATCAAAAATAAATCTTGCAATGAAACCTGGCAAAACAACTATTAAAATCCTCTAAATATATGCAACTCATTGTTCATTTTTTAGCAACCTTTATGAATCCCTACAAGCATTTAGTCACAAAGATTCATATCTTCATTTTCATCTCAAATTTTAGGATTATATTTCAACCATAGAGGACATTTTGTTTATTAATTAAATTTTTGTGTATTTGGTAGCGGTTTCATATCAATGAAGAGAAAAAACAAACAAGTTCACCCCTATAGGAAAAGAACAAAGCATTTGCCAAATCAGGGGCCATGCATAAGCACATAACTTGCTTTGCTATTACCCAGTTTTTTGATATATAAAGAAGACAGGAAAAGAAAACATAATTAAGCTAGAAAGGTTTGAGAATTCAAAAATAATCTTGCAAATGAAACCTGGCAACAAAACTATTATCTAAATATATGCAACCATGTCATTTTTAGCAACCTAGAATGCCCTACAAGCATTTAGTCACAAGATTCATATCTTCATTTCACTCAAATAGGATTATATTTCACCATGAGAGACATTTTTGTTATTATTAAATTTTGTGTATGGTAGGTTTCATACAATGAAGAAAACAAACAAGTTCACCCCTATAAGAAAAGAACAAGCATTTGCAATCAGGGCCATGCATAAGCACCATAACTTGCTTGCTATACCCAGTTTTGAATCCATCTTTCCCAGCTCCTTTCCCCCTTTGTCCCTAACATGGGCCTTTTATACTTGAGTCTAATGACTTGCACTACATGACAAGTTGCTTTCTAGCTTTCTCTTTTACTTTCCAGCCCAACCCATAACATAACAAGTTGAGGAAAGAAAACAAACCGAATAAATGAGAAAGAGACAGACTTACAGCTTAGTGATCTTCACTATCATGGTTACAACTCATAACTCAATCATATATGTGCAAGAAATAAATAAATACAGAAGCAAGCAAGTAGAGGAGAAAACCCAACAGTTCATTTTCCCAGAATAGCTAACGTTTATTCTTAGGGAACATCAAACCAAGAACATCTAGCCATGGAAACTGAGTACCTGCTGAATTGCTGTTGTAATGTCTTGTTGGCCCGGTTGTCATAGACCCCATCTGAGGATGAGAAGTCCCATCTCTCTATACCAAAATCAGAATCCCTCTTTTCTTTCCAGATCAGATGGCAAAAAAGAGGCAAAAAGGAAGATAAGAGTGAATTCAGGGAAGAGGCTTGAAATTGACAGAGTGATAACTACCTTTTCTTTGATCCTTTCAATAATTATGTCTTCCAGTGCCTGCCCAAATAATGTCGTTTTCATGTCCAAATATTCATGGTAAAAACCAAAAATTTTTACTGTATGAAAATAAACAACCCACATGGGCCATTGATTTTTTTGGTAGAGAGATTCCAAATAAAGCAGCTAGAGAGATTAACCAACCCAATGTATGTCCAAATATGTCACCATGAATGAATGAGTGTAGTGGTCATCATAAAACAACTTCTTCCCATGCACTAAAATCTCTTCCTCCTCCTTGGGGGCTTAATTCTTGAGAGACTCTTTCTGCAAGCAATGCCAAATATAAACCAGCATGAGGTCTATCAGCAGTAGTAGCCTATGTTTTCTACTTTCCTCCAATATTAGCCCCTTTCCCATGAAATCAAATACAAAGAGTGTTTGAGTTGGCAAAGAGCAAAACATAGGATGTTCTTCGGTGTACGGCTTCTCTAATGTCAATTTTTTTGGAGGTGCTCAAAGTGGGGGTACTTGGAAAAAGAAATGAGTTATCTACTATTATCTTACTCAGACTTTACTGGCATTGAACCTTGCCAAGCATATCTGTTTTGCTAGTGGATACTTGAGATCAGCCAGTTGTTTTCCTAAATACTTGTCACAGCTAAAGTTCTTCAAAGTCCTGTTGCCCCCTGTAAACAAGAGGAAATCCAATAGAAAAGACAACTTGATCAGTGGTTGCTGTTACTGGTATTGAAATTAAGAGTTCCAACTTACAAAATCTGGTCTCCAATTGCAAAAAAGTCTCCTCTTGCATCCTTAATATCGTGACAAATTTTTGGTTGTTTACACACTCTAATTTGTGAGAGCTGGCTCTGTGCAGTTTCATTGTTTGAATTTGTTGAAGTAGACACTAAGACTGTTCCTCATGTCAAAGCCATACGCTGCAATAGTAGGAGGTGCTGCTGGAGTGGCACTTGTTGCAATATTCATCATATTGTGGTTCTGCAAGTCACACTGTAAGAACTTTTCAAACAAAAACTCAGAAACAGGTTCTTCAGATCCATATGCAGTAGGTAATGTTCCTCAAGGGACAGAACATGGAGAAATTGTTATTGCTTTTCCAGTGATATTCACTGTTTCTCTTTCTAACTTGTGGCAGTGGAGTGGAATAGGGGAGGTCAATGCAGTTCAGCACCTGGCCGTCCTCTATTTGGGTCACAAGGGGCTAGAGCATTCACAATGGATGAGTTGGAGCAAGCTACCAAGCAATTTAGTGAAAGCAATCTCATCGGATATGGAAGTTTTGGGTCAGTATATAAAGGTTTGCTTCAAGATACTACAGTGGCAATAAAAAGGCGTCCCAGTGCTCCTCGAGAGGACTTTGTTGCAGAGGTATAAACTTCCAAATTGTAGATCACGTTTCCTTGAGATCTATCCACCACACCACATGCATTCAAATTCTAAGTCCTACTAGGCAATAATGCACTTTGTGCATGATATCCTCACTTGTAAAATTCTGCTGTGCATGAAGATCTTGACTAGGATTCATAAATATCCCAGTAAGCCTAAAATGAAGAAAATCTGAAATTATGTCCTGCTGCTTAGCATATATATATGTTTTCAGAAGCTTTAAGCTACTACAATTCAAATACACATTGACAATTTCACATGGCAAACAGGTATTCTATTTGTCAGAAATTAGACATCGTAATTTAGTTTCACTTCTAGGCTACTGCCAGGAAAGAGATTCACAAATGTTGGTATTTGAATATGTACCCAATGACAGTATTGGCAACCATTTATATGGTATGACTCAATTAGCAAACTCTATTTTCCATGATCCTCCATGAGATATATCTCATAGCAGTTCATCATTTTGACAGATACAGGTTTGACGTCATCAACCAAACTAGAGTTCAAGCAGAGGCTGTCCATAGCCCTGGGAGCAGCTAAAGGTAAATGCAAAGTTAAAAGAGAATCATAAAAGATATTTAAATTGAAGAGTTTTGAAATAATGCAGGTCTGTGCCATTTGCATGGCCTAAACCCCCCCTTGGTACACAAGAACTTCAAAACAACTAACGTCTTGGTTGATGAGAACTTCCTTGTAAAAGTAGCAGATGCAGGGATCTCAAAACTTCTTGAAAAGATAGAAGAAGCAGGACCATCTTACACATCTGGTGTAAATGTTTTCTGGGATCCAGAGTAAATTTCTTCCTACTGCATTTTTGTGGTGTGAAATATGACTTTCACTTTTTAAAATATATCCAATGTTTAGAACAGGAGTATCGGGGACCTTCACTGAAATGAGTGACGTTTACAGCTTTGGGGTGTTCCTTTTGGAGCTTATAACTGGACAGGAGGCAATACATCTCGGCTTCTTAGGATATGATGAAGGCTTAATTCAGTGGGTAAATAAATATGTCCTTATTTATATTTATTTGTTTAGCTTTCATTTTGGAGTCACATATATAGAGATTCAAGATATAGTAGATGTCACTCAGCTAAACTCAAAAGAAATTAGGATAGATGATTTGTTTTTGGAGCTACAGCACTCTGTCATTCTAAACCTAAGCTATAAAAGTTACCAAAGAGATGTTGCTTTATGAAATTCCAGTCATGTTCCCAGTCAAAAATTTCAACTTGAAAAGGTCAGAGCTTAGAAGGAATTGCTGGCCACAGAAATTTCAGTACAAGTTTGTGTTACACTGAGCTGAATTTAAAAAAAAAACTAAAATGGAGAATTAACTTTGTGAAGGTGGCTTCTCGGCTGAACTCAAACAATTTTGTGGACCGTAGACTTTTGGGGAGTTTCACTGAAGATGGGATTAGGGATTTGATCAGGTTGACACTGCAATGCATGAGCTTTCCAAGAATAGGAAGACCAAAGATGGAAATGATTGTGGTCGAACTTGAGCGGATTCATGAGAAAGAGATGGCACTAACAACCGTCACGGGCGACGGCACTGCTACATTTATTAAAGGTAGCGAACTATTTACTTCAAAATGAAACCAAATTTACGAAATAGTTGGCATCTGTTATGTATGTGCCAAATTTAAGCTCAATGGTACCAGCAACAAACAACAATTGAGAGGGAGTGAGAGAAAGGTCTTTTATAACTGCAAAGGGATTTAAGTCAAGTATGTGCAAGCATGTGTAAGTATGAACGTGTTTCTAGTTATGCAAGATAATAGTGTTTTAGAGAAGCATGTATCTATCAATTATCTATTATTCAAATTTGATAGTATTGTCATTCAGGAGGTTGAAACTATCTGTGTCCATAAATACTACAGTAGTTTATTTCTATCCAGTGAAGCACCTTCAAAACAACATTCTAATCTGATGAAAATTATAAAAAAGGAATAACCAAGAAAACTCAGTTTCTAGAGCAAATTTATATATTCCAGCATAATTATCACATGCATCAGTAGAGAAAAGCTTCTTAAAAACTGCAAAATTTGATATAGAATAATATTCAGCAGGAACAAATAATTATCATACATGTGTTTAAAGAGAAACCTCGAACGCCCTAAATTGACATTTGTTTTCCAAGTCTTAATTTTCCGGTCAGTTGTAGGGTTTCCTTATATTCCACACAATTTTTCTCTTTTGCTTCAGCTCCCTGTGGAAATAGCAATAGCAAATTTTGATAAGCTCTTTGACGAAAAAAATTAATAATCCATATAATCGAAAACATAAGTTGTGAATGAGGAAATAACATTGGCCCGTGTGCTAATTCCAAAAGAGGCATACTTTATTTGATTCAACAATGTCAAAACTCACATGTTTTACGTAAATGAAAGTTGCATCTAATTGTTGGTAAGAACAAAAGACCCATAAAGCAGACCGCAACTAGTTTGGCTGAGGACTTGGGCTCAGTCAACAACAAATTCCTAATAACAGACCTAGGGCATTTCCCAACTCAAATCAATACACAAAAGCAGCACGCTGTTGCTGAAAGCTGAACTTGTTTGGCACCAAAAGTACTAATTCTAATTCTCCAGCCACAACCAGAAAGGTAAACTCAAGTCTAACTCACAAGATTGAAGGATATGAACAAGGTAACAGATACTACATAATGGCCATGCTTTTTGATAATCATCAAATTGACATTGTTGAGCAAATTATAATCAGTCGATTTCAGTGGCAAAAGATCATAAAGTTAAGGATAATGACAAGCTTCCTCTCTATCACCGTCAATACATAAACATGGGTCCAGATGCACAAAAACCTCTAAATCTACTAGGAATGATAGTGATGTAATGACAAGACATGATTAGTGGGGAATCATTGCTCGACAATGCACAAATAACTGAAATAGTATTACTTATCTATGGACATGAATAATATCTGTGTTTTATACATATAAAACCATCTTATCAACAATTAGTAAAATGATTTGAAAATATCCCATTTAACCAAACAATGAAACAAGTGGTTCGCAAATCACATCATCCCACAAGATTCTCTGTCCCCCCTTTTGTTCAAATGAAATCCACCACGATTCCAGCAGCGGGTCCATAAAGATTTTTGGTTACCCTACTAAATTCCTTATCTCGACACTGCTCAAGCAAAGGGTAAATCTATTGGTTTTTCAAATTCACACAAGAAAAAAAAAGAATACAGTAGCTGACACACAACAGGAGCTAATATTCAGACAGGCACAAATGCCATGCAAATTAACAGAGCAGAAATTAACATCCAGATCATGAAAAGTTTAACACTAATGGAACTTTCTGTTTCAGTTATGATAACAGGAAAAAGAAACGAAATTTTAACTGGCCAGAAGAATATAAGCTAAAGACTTGGACAAAGTAAATGATACCTGAAAAAAAAAAAAAAAAAAAAAAAAAAAAAAAAAAAAAAAAAAAAAAAAAAAAATAAAAAAAAAAAAAAGAGAAGAAAGAGAGACGAATAGGAGTGTTGGCAGTTGCAAGAATCTTGGAGTGGGACATTACCCTTATTAAGCTGTAATGGAGCTCATCAACGCATAGAGGTCACCGTAAGCAACCGGGATCCGCTTTCCATGGAGGGATACGCGCAATCTGTTGTAAGCTCTTTTAGTATTTTATAATTGGTGTAATCCAGAGACCAGTATTTTACGTGTTTTTACATATGGCTCTTCTACAAACAACAACTTGTGTTCTATTGGGCCTGGTGGATCTGACATGGGCTAACTTGAATCAAATTTATCCGATATTTAATTGGGCAGATATCAAAACCCATTTGGCGGGAACCAATAAGGAGTCCGGGTCGAATTACACGGGGGCATCGAAATTATTGATCTGAATAAAACGATATCTAAACGGTGATCGCATCATAAGCGAAACTAATCTTCTCAAACTTTTGCCTCTCCTCAGCCCGCTTATCCTGTTACTGCTGAAGACTATTAGTAAATGGCTTCCATGTCCGTAACCTGCTTCTCTTCTCACAAGCGCTAAGCGCGCCCGAAAAACTCAAGAAAAAAAAAAAAAAAAAAAAAAAAAAAAAAAAAAAAAAAAAAAAAAAAAAAAGAGGAGAAAGAGAGACGATAGGATTGTGTTGCAGTTGCAGAATCTTGGAGTGGGACATTACCTTAGCTGTAATGAGAGCTCTCAACCAGAGATCACCTAAGCACGGTTCGCCTTTTCATGGAGGGAAGCGCCAACTGTTTACCGTATTTAAATTTTTACCCCAGTATTTTACGTTTTTACATTATGGCTCTGCTACAACAACAACTTGTTGTTCTATTGGGCCTGGTGGATCTGACATGGGCTAACTTGTATCAAATTTATCCGATATTTGGGCCAGATATCAAACCCATTTGCGGGACCATAAGGAGTCGTGTGAATTTACACGTGGCATGAAATTATTGATCTGATAAAACGATATTCTAAACGGTGTCGCATCAGCGAAACTATCTCCTCAACTTTTGCCTCTCCTCGCCCCGCTATCTGTTATCTGCTGAGCAGAGAAATGGCTTCCATGTCTGTAACCTGCTTCTCTCCACAAGCTCTAGCGCGCCCGAGAACTCAAAACCCTAAACGTAAAAAATACTCTCCAGAGAAACATTCTCGTATCGCTAATGGGAACCGCAGCTCTAATTTCAAGCCTCAAAAGAGTAAGAACAAGTCTGTGCCACCACCGCTAGCTGGCGGCGAAGCTACCACTTATACCAGCCTTCCTCCAAGAGAAGATTTCACGGTTCCTTCACTCAGTTTTGCTGCAGCGGAAATTAAGCTCTCCCATTCAAGTGTAGCGCAAATTAATAGTGACAGTAAGGTTAACCGTTTAAGCAGCAAAGGAGAAGAAGAAGAAGAAGAAGAAGATGATGATGAAATCAATGGAAATTTTCCGGTTGATTCTGGGAAATCTGAATATGATGGTGATGAATGCGTTTACTCGAGTGAAGAAAAAAATGTTTTCAATGAGAAAAGTTTAAATGATCGTAATAGCAATTGTAATGAAGCACAGGAGATTGAGGAGTTTGCCAATGGCGAAACCTCAAATTTACCGGATTTCGAGAATATAGACTTGAAGGAGAAAGGAGTGCCAGCAGTAATGCGATGCTTCGATCGCGCCAAAATTTACGTGAGAGCCGGAGATGGTGGAAATGGCGTCGTAGCATTTCGGCGAGAGAAGTTTGTGCCCATGGGTGGTCCGTCCGGTGGGGATGGAGGGAGAGGGGGACATGTGTATGTAGAAGTCGATGGTTCGATGAATTCGTTGTTGCCATTTAGGAACAAAGTGCATTTCAGGGGGGGAAGAGGGTCTCACGGGATGGGGATGATGCAAGATGGGGCGAGAGGAGAGGACGTGGTAGTGAAAGTGCCACCAGGAACGGTTGTTATGGAGGCGGGTAAAGAGGAGGTATTGTTGGAGTTGTTGCATCCAGGACAACGGGCTCTTTTGTTGCGAGGTGGAAGAGGTGGCAGAGGGAATGCGGCTTTTAAGTGTGGCAGCAATAAGGTGCCCAAAATTGCAGAGAACGGTGAAGAAGGTGTAGAAATGTAAGTATTGAGTAATGATCGGTCAATTTATACGGTGTATTTTCTTTTTCGCTGTTTTTGCAAACTTTTTTTATAACTATATGTGATTATATGTGTTTATTCCATAGCATTTGTTTGATTTTCCTATGTGATTTATCTGGCAATGCCAAATTTCTATATTTTTTATTTTTTGTGCTCAGAAAGAATTATGAACTTATAAATTTCATAGTCCATGGGATGTGAGGGCTTGGAAGAGATTACTTTTGATTTGTGCACGTTACTAGCAATAATGGCATTCGTGACCAGGTGGTTGGAGCTCGAGCTAAAGCTTGTTGCTGATGTTGGAATCGTGGGTGCCCCAAATGCTGGGAAAAGTACATTTTTGAGTGTGATAAGTGCTGCACAGCCAACAATAGCAAATTATCCTTTTACTACTTTACTTCCTAACCTCGGTGTAGTTTCATTTGATTATGATTCCACATTGGTAGTAGCAGACCTGCCTGGTCTGCTTGAAGGAGCACATTCTGGTTTTGGCTTGGGCCATGAGTTTCTACGACACACAGAAAGGTGTTCTGCCCTGGTACAGGCTTTCTATCATGAACTGCAACTTTATTAGAAGTGAGATTATATTTCGTGTGCAGTTGAAATGGCTTTTTCTTGTCTTCTAAGCTTTTCATTGCTGTATTTCACTGCCTTATCTCAATTTTTGAGCCAATAGAAATTGATCTACCTTTCCTGTGTTATTTTTAACGTGCTGTAATTTGTCATTTCAATGTTTTGCTTACAACTGAATTCGCTAAAGTCCAAAAGTGGCTTCATCATCTGAAATGATCTTATGTGACTTCAATGTCATTGAAAAGATCTGCCAAGGCTTTTTGCCAATGAATATGCATGATAACAATGTTGTGAGAAGGAACTCGTAGTACTGTTGACTGTACAGTTAACTGCGGCTCATGAAAAATAATTTGATAGTGATGCTATTGCTGACTTTTGTCATATTTAGTATTCTTTGTCCTCTTGTTACTGTAAGTTCATCTGGATCCACCTTATCCTCTGTTTCATAGGCTGCCATTTGGAATAATTGTTCTTTGGAATTTCTAGGTGCATATTGTTGATGGCTCCTCCCAGCAACCAGAATTTGAGTATGATGCTGTTCGTCTTGAGCTGGAAATGTTTAATCCAGAACTTGCTGAGAAACCTTTTGTAGTTGCCTATAACAAAATGGACCTTCCAGACGCATATGAAAATTGGTTATCATTCAAGGAAAAGCTACAAGCTCGTGGAATTGTGCCTTTCTGCATGAGTGCTGTGAAGAGAGAAGGCACTTATGAAGTGATAAGTGCTGCTTACGAGCTTCTAAGAAAATATAAAGAATCCAATCAGGAGTTTGAAGGTCAAACTCTTACTAATTTTGTTCTTCATTGTAGCATATCTGGATGCTTAAAATTCTCTTCTGTATTCTTCAAATTTTATCCTCCTTCAAGTTCACATTGTATTCAAAAGTTGCACCTGATTCAGGTTTGACAGAGCCAGGAAATTTGGATCATGTAGCTGATATGGTACAGAAGCGGCGGAGAGCCCCTATCACGGACTTTGAGATCCTTTATGATAGTGGTTCCAATTTTTGGCAAATTGTTGGCACTGGTTTGGATCGATTTGTTCAGATGACAAATTGGAGGTAAGTTACTATTGGCAATAATGGGGTCCAGTTATTGTCACTTATTCTTATTTCTTGCTGTCCAAATTCTTGGTTGTTTAATTATCAGACTCCCGTTAATGCTCTCCATGTGACTAATTTGCCCAACCTGTTTCTTTAAAGAACAATTTGCTGGAACTACAATGTGGAAAATGTGTCATATTGTATTTGCACCTTATATTTGCGGTCAGACTTTACAACTTCTTCTAACTTAGCTGGTAGTGCAAGCTGAAGCTAGGGTTCAGTCCATGTGAGAAGCTATATATCTAATTTGTACATCATTGTTTTACTAGAGTTTTTAATGTTTTTCATTATTGACACACAGAATGTTTAAAACTGATAATACAGTTTTCTATAGTAAGCCATCTAACGCATGTGGAACAGCATAAATAAAATGTGAGTATAGATGGATGAAATAATGAATTAGATAAGCCTGCGATATGCATTCTGTGGTTGCTTTTGCTCATCAGAATCATTGCAATTTATCCCTCTTCTTTTCAATTGTCTGGCATTTCTTCTGCTTCTTCTTCTTCTTTAAAGATTGGATAAGAATTATCATCCATCTTCTTTTTACAACTTGGTTCAAGTTTCTCAAATTGGTCTTAATTTATCACTTTCAGAAAAGGGATTTCTTTTTTCCTTTTTGTCAGTGTGTGTATGTGTGTTAGCGTCGCGGAACTCTGCCTATGTGAGCCTAGGAAAGTATAGCTGGTTCCAAACCCGGATAAAGGAGGAGGGTTGCGATCAAAAGGTTGACTGCCAGTGTAAAAAGCAGTCAAACACACATTATGGATCCTTTGATTATACAGACACAGTTGGGACGTGCTCACTAGGCACACGCTACATTTGGGTGTAGTGTTAAATGAGCAAGGAGTTCCACCACATTGCCGCTCGAGTGTGAGGGAGTATGAGCAAGGGTTCTCACATCAAGGACTGGTGTGGGTAAAGAAGCTAGTTCCGCCATATCTGTGCCCAAATGTGGCGTTGGATAGAAAAAAATTTTAAAAGTCTCTTTCAAAAATTTTTTTCCAACTTATACTTGGCTTTGCATTAATATTAATTTGATCAGAGCTTTGATATTTGAAACAAAAGATTCATGTAGCCGACTCTTACCAGTTTGGGATTATAAGGCTTGGCTGTTGTTGTGTGTGTGTGTTTTAGAGGGGATGGGAGGGGAGGGGTGGGAGGTGGTGGGGTTTGGTTTTGACAGCCTGACTTTTGTTTGCACCTGTACTAATTTTGCATTTGATGCTACTACTTGATGATACCTTAACTTTCCAATTAGTTTGAGTTCAATCTAGCATCTTGCTGTTTATATAATGCTAATTCATTAGTTTTGTATGGAAACTGTTTCATGTTTTATGTTTTTTGAGCTTGTTTTTGACAGCTATGGGGACTCTGTAAGAAGGTTCCAGCATGTTTTGGCAGCTTGTGGTGTGGATAAGGCTCTCAAAAAAAAGGGTGTCAAAGAAGGTGACACAGTATATGTCGGAGGGGTAATACTCTATACTTTTGCAATTGGAAACTCACTCCTATTTCTAGCAATGCCTCACTTTACCGCTGAAACTTGTATGCACGTGCTATTCCCATGTTCACGCACATATGCATGGATCTGTATGCGATGATGGTAGGATTATATGATTTATTGCTGCAGGCACCTTTAAAACCTTTGCATCTTGAGTAAGTACACAGCTAAATTTGCTGTTTCTATCAAGGTTCTACTTGCTTGTAACTTGTGTGTTTTGTAAGCCTGTTGTCATTTAACACATAGCTAAAGTTTTACAAGCACACAAAAGTACGAGTCCTCATTATTGCCTGATAACATTTTGTGAAGCCCAACCTCTTGTACATCTTGCAGCTCTTTTATACTGTATTTGAATCATTGTTAGAATTTCAATAATCACCTTTCTTCTGCGTGCCAGATGGCAATGGTGTGGAATGATTCTTCCACCGATAGTTCCAGTCCATCCAATATGAAATCCAAATGGCCGCAGTTGATGTAGTCCTCTTGTTTTTCATTGATAACAGCAGGTAAAACCATCTCTCTTCTTTTGGGTTGAAGTTTTACAATAAATGGGGAGATTTTATTACCTTTTGTCAATAAAATTATAGGGAACATCTAGACTAAATAATATACTGTTGCCTTCAATACTGGTAATAAAGCTGCTATAACAATTACGGGCTTGCGTGTAGGCATTTGCTACAGCCTACATGCATGGACGCATGGATCATTGCACACAACTCTCTTATTTGATGGATATGTTAATTTGGTAACAGAAATGTGTAAATTTGTCTCTATCCAAGTTTGTGGGATTTCAAGATTTAAGAGAATTTGCAGTATTAACGTAGCTTGAACAAGAGTGATGTTGACATTTCAGGGGGAATCGATGTTTACAAGAGTGATATGGACACTTCAGGGTAGCTGCAGCACCCAAAAGTTTTAAGGCAAGTAAATTTGAGCTTGTCTTCCAGCGAGCCATGATACTAATGGATGCAAATGGATTTTCAGGCACCATCTGATATCCGAAACTAGAGACCCTCATGCTCATTCTTTCTTAGTAGAGATCTTTTTTCAAAAAATATTTTGTAGTGTGATAATGTATTTGTTAGTTTTTGCAGATGATAGAATATATGTATCAGCTCCTAAATTATGACCTTGTTGTATAATAGAAAGGAAGGTTGGGATTTGATTATTGCATCTGGCAGAAAGGGGTGGGAGAATAATTAGTACAGAAATGTGAAACTATATATGGTAGCATCTTACCTTTATTTAGAGATACAATAATATGGATGATTTCCTTTTTTTTTTTGGTTTTTGCTTTTCATTAATCAAAGAATAATGTATTATTGAAATACATTTATTTTTAATTTTGTAGAAAAATAAAAAAAATCAAAGATAAAAAACAGTGACCATATCAAACAAAAACATTTTAGCGATGTGGAGCATGCGGAGGTGAGAGGAAATCCCGTAGAATGTGTCCTGAAAAAGGAGACAAAGTACAAAGAGTGATTCTCACTTCTTGACCGTCCCATATTATATCCAACCGTTCTAAATGAATCTTTGACCGGAACCAAGAGATTCGCTTTTACTGTATCGTAATTCATAAACGGGCAAAATCTATTTAATAAGTGCCCAATTCCTCAACAAATCATCTCCGTACATTACTGTGACTCACGTCCAGATCTTTGACACGTAGCTCGTACATTCAACTGTAAACTGATAAGATCATCTTCCATTCACATTCCCACACGTCATCGTAATGACCCCACTGTTTGCTTCGCTTCCTTGACACGTTGTCTCGGTGGGTCCAACTCCAAACAATTGCATTCTTGTTGACGTGGCAACAGTGTCCCTGATATACTAGGTTCGGTCTCTTCTTCCTACGTGGCAATGCTCCATTTGTTGGCTTCAGAGGAGATCGTGTTTCTTTGTTGGCCGTAAGATTTTTACTGTTTGATATAGTAAAATAAACTAAAAGATTTACATTGAATCACCAGAAAATAAATAAATGAAATAAATAAATTTTGTCCGCTGAATCAATTCTGTTATATGATTGGCTATCATTTTTGTCCATCTCATCCCAATTTAAGTAATTAACCCGACCCATTATGCAAATTCTCATTTTTCAAATCCGAATGAGTAATTCAAATTGATAAAAAATGCCAGTAACAAATTCTCTTTTCTAAAATTATAACAAGTGTGGAATTAAAGTTAAGTTTTTACTGTTGCAAGAGAAAATAAATCATATACAAAATTATTTTACTAACTCATACATTTTATGGGCACATTTCATAAGTAATGTAAGATCCGAAAACGAGCTCACACGCTTTCAGTAATACCAAAAGCATCATATCTCATACAGTGATTCATTGGACTTACCTTAATTCAAATTCAAAGTCTTAAGTGGTTAGAAAGACATACTTAAGTATCTTTTCCCCTAAATCCGGATCAACTTTAACACTAACAAAAAGTTGTAGTGTTTAGGAGAAAGTGCAAAATTCTCATCTGACTCAAACAAGTACAATCAATCTTCCATGTCAAGAGTTGGGAGAAAGAGACCCCTACACCGTCCAACCCTAAAAGTTTTATTATTATATTTATTTATTTATTTATTTAAAAAAAAAAAAAAAAAAAAAATTACTAACTCAATACATTTTTAATGGCACATTCATAAGTAATCTTTGTAAGATCCGAAAACGAGCTCACATCGCTTCAGTAATACCTATAAAGCATCAATATTCTGCATACATGAATTTCAGTGGACTTACCATTAAATCAAATTCAAAGCTCCTTAAGTGGTAGAAAAAGACATCACCTTAAAGTAATCTTTTTTTCCCTAAATCCCGGATCAACTTAACACTAAACAAAAAGTTGTAGTGTTTATAGGGAGAAGTGCAAAATTTCTCGCAATCTGACTCAAACAAGTACAGATCAATCTTCCATGTCAAGAGTTGGGAGAAAAGAGCACACTACATCCGTCCAACCCTATAAAGGTTTTATATTTTAATATTTTATTATTGAGGTTATTTAAAAAAAAAATAAAAGAAAAAAAAAACGATCCATTTAAGGAACTTCAAGAACTTTGTCAAAACTTGTACTCTGTTGCAATCCAACTAGTCTTCACGTCCTTTTTAGAATGGCTCTAAAAAAAAAAAAAAAAAAAAAACATCCATTTTAAGGAACTCAAAACTTTGTCAAAACTGTACTCTTGCATTCCAACTAGCTCACTCCTTTTTAGAATGGCTCTTGACTAACCTTTTCTCTATTCATTTGGTAAAATTTATATCTCTCCCATTCAAAAATATCATTAGCTATGAATTTTTAAGTTTGGAGATGATTCGCACTTTGAAATTTTTCGCTTTTCATATCTTTTATAAAATATGAAAAGACCAATCAGACCACTAACTATTCGTTTTATTCTCTTTCTTTTTTTTTTTCACAGTATTATTATTATTATTATATATTTATGTGGTCCACATGCAATTTGCAAATGGAACTATATGTTTTGCTCTTTCTTTCTTCAAATTCTTAGTGGAAGAGTCAAGGGTCATAGATTCTATGACTATGTTATTCATTCTAAAAGAAAATGTTAAAATGATTGTTATTATTCATAAATTACTAATATATATGATTGCTTAGTTTTCATTTCCACCTTTCCCCTTAGTTAAATTTATGTAGGTCTATAGTTTAGAACAGACAACAACAATAATGGTCAGTGATAAAAAGCATATTGCAGCATTAAGAAATGCTAAAAACAAGAAAAAGAGGTTGACCCATTTTATTATCATTCGTTAATGTCATTCCCAATGCCATTTTAGGCTCATGTATGATGTAAATTCATTAAAAGGAATACAAATATACCTCTTTTTTTTTATTTTTTTTGAAACTAATTAAATTTAATTTAATGGTACTGACCCACTTATAACTTATGTTTGGGCAGTTTAATCCATAGTGTTCTTCAAGCTTTTGATTCATTGCCCTTTTGACTATATCCCTTTTTGCCAACTTTTGGAGATCAAAGACAGAGACCCTCATTTCTGTAATTACTTTTGCTGAATTTTCTTTAAAAAAAAGGCAATTTTTCAGGTTATATTTCTTAATTCTCTTGTGATTTAAACTTTCAACAATGGTTCATAGGGTTATAATGAAGTTATTAATTAACATTTATAGCATCCAAAGGCCCAACAGTAATTCATATTGATAAGCTGAAAATTGTGGAATTGTCTGAAAGTGGTGGGATCTCTTGACCTAAAACAATTTCCACTTTAGGGTTACAAGTGGAGGAGAAGAAGCTCTCAAGCAAAAAGAATTGGCCAACACTTGCTATTTTCAATGTTCCTAATATCTTGACCTTTTGTTAATTTTCTATTCCCTATTCACTCAAACCCACTTGACAATTAATGAAACTGCCATATGTAAAAGACCATCGTCAACTGCTATCTACATATTTATAGAAAATAGATAAAGAAAATAATTTCCCTATTCTTAATTTATTTATTTATAACCCCTTGAGGTAAAAACATAAAAATTATGTTAAGTAAATGTAATATGACAAACAGAAGAAAGCTAAAACATTTGACTCATGGTTTGTTTTTTGCACTATGAAGTGGAGTTGTTTGCACGAGTCAAGACATGAGAGCCTAACTACAATATCTTAATCCTAATTAGCTATAGTTATTAAGACAAGTCTTGGTTTGATTAGAACTAAAACCTTAACTGCTCCCTTTGAAAATTATGAAGCAGACAAACTAATTTCATCGGTTCATTTTGCATAAAATGCGGATCCACATGTGCATATTTCAGATTCTTTATATTTGGTGATTCTGAGTAAATCCAACACAGATACGGTTTTCTTCTTCTTCTTCTTCTTCTTCTTCTAATTTTATCTATAAATTTTGATTTATATATATATTTTCGACATTAATTCCTTTGCAATTGGCAATATTTATGACGTCAAAAAATGGTGAGGGAGCTATTACCCATAATCCATGTTCTAGTAGATTGATTGCCTGGCTACTGAGTTTGCACGTGAACCAGGCATGCTATTAATTAGTTTAAATCTAATTAACCTTAATTAAATTTATAATTAACAAATTCTTACTGCTTGCATTCGCCTGATGTAATGTTGCGCTCATTAATTAATATATTAATTTATATTAATCAGAATAGAATTAATGAATTTATGATTGGCAAACTCCTATTGCTTGCATTTGTTCTGATTACTTCATTAAAAAATAGAGAGATTTCTTTTTTTTTTTTTTAATAAAAAAAAAGAAAATGAAAATAAGAACAAGGGTTATTAAATAGAAAATGCCCTGCATTTTTTAGTTCCTTGCAATGACTTAAGAGGAATCTTTAATTTCTCCATTGTAAGATGAAAGCTCCTAATTACTTGAGTTGTAGGGCAACTATTTATTATTATTATTATTATTATTATTATTATTATTATTATGGGAAACAGATCAATACAAACCCAAAACTTATGTTAAAGAATCAGTAGGTATTGGCTATATTGGAAATTAGAAAAAAAAAAAAAAAAAGAAATATTTAAAAAGTAGGTGTAAAAGGGGAGAGCATGGCTTCCAAAATGACATCTACAGTGTCCTTTTCCTTCGCTCCATGATTAAATCAGTGTCTTTAAAAGACTTCACTGCACCTTCACTCTCTATTCCACACAAAATCTTTTTAGACTTCAATTACTCACTCACTCCCATTCCATCTATAGCTCTCTCTCTTTCTCTTTCAACTCGAAAATCTTTTCTTTCCTTTTCCTTTTTCTTTTTCTCTTAGCTGCTTAATATAGCAATGTCTACCTCCAAAACCTTAGATAAACCCTTATATGAACAAGTTAAAGTACATGGTGGGTTTGCTCTTATTCAAAGAAACACATCTCCAACTCAAAGTGGAGAAAGAAGAGGCAGATCGAGAAAGCAAGCAGAGCCTGGTAGGTTTCTTGGAGTTAGAAGAAGACCTTGGGGTAGATATGCTGCAGAAATTAGAGACCCGACGACTAAAGAAAGGCATTGGCTTGGAACTTTCGATACAGCTCAAGAAGCAGCTCTTGCTTATGATAGGGCTGCTCTTAATATGAAAGGCACTCAAGCAAGAACTAACTTTGTTTACGCTGATAATGGTACTTTTCACTCTCTTCTTACTCCATTTGATGTTCAAGCTTTCTTGCCACCATCACAGTTTCTCAGTGGCATTCAAAGTAATTATAAGCAACAACCCGTTAACAATGACAGCCCACCAAAGCTTGAGACTTGTCAGAATTTTCAGATACCCAATAACCAAATAAGTACTTCTGATAATCAGATTTCAACTGATCAATCAACATATGATACTAGTTTCTTCTTTTCCAAAGATGATACTAACTCGGGCTATTTGGGTTGCATTGTACCCGATAATTGCCTAAGGCCTCCACCCCCTTCTAATAATCCCACAAGTGCTACAAATTCCATAACTTACAAATTCAAAGCTCCAAATGATCAAAACTTTGGCTCTATCCAAAACCAACTACATTGTAACAATAATAGTTATGCATTTCCTATAAATACTACAAGTGCACCAACTAAAGCACTTAACCCTGAGAATTTTCCCTGCTTTGAAGAACTCAACAATGGATTCTGGGGAGATCAACAGTCATGGGAATTTAACTCAAATGAGTTATCTGCAATAATCAATAACCCATTAATGGCAGGAGATGTGTGCATGGAAGCTTTGTATCCAAGCACCAATAATCATACTAGTTATATTGGGTCAGTAATGCCTCAGGCTAGTACTTCTTCCTCTTCTTCTTCTTCTTCAGTATCTTGCACTCCATCATTTCCTCCTTATGGCGATACAATTGAGTTTGGCTATTCACTCTATTGATAATTAAGTAGGGTTTTTTTATTTTATTTTATTTTATTTTATGTTCTTTTTAATATTGAGAGAAAGGAGTCCAATCCCGGTTTGTTATGCAGTGAAAAAAAAAATGCAATAGAATCACAAGATTATGCCTGCATGTGCTGTTGGATAACTATTAGTCACACATTAACATGCACTATTTTTGTCTCTCTTTCTTTTCCAATGTAATTACAAAGAAAGTTTCCATGTGTGAGCAAGAAAGAGCTATGGAATCTGTATCCCTATTATTATAAGTCCTATGAAAAAAAAAAAAAAAAAAGGGGGTTTTGTTCTCTCTTCTTTCCAATGTAAATTACGAAAGAACGTTCCAATGTGTGGAGCAAGAAGAAGAGCTATGGAATCTCTGTAACCTATTATAAAGTCCCCTATGAAAAAGAAAAAAAAAAAAAAAGTGGGTTTCGCAAGAACTTCCTCGATGGTCCCTCTGTTTCAAGCATAAAAGTGATGTCTTTGAACTTGCTATGTATAGATATCAACGATATAACAATATTATGAACTTGATTGGAGTCTGTCTTTTTTTACGGGCTATTTGCATATCTTTTAACGACAATGCAAACATACTATAAAAAATGACAAATAAGTGCTCTGGAAGATGATTCATTAATCACTTAACCAGACACAGTGGATATGGAGGCGCCCGTATAGCAGTGTCCTTATCTAATGCCTTTTCACTATATTTTCGGTTTCTGAAATATTGTGCCATCCTCCTAAGATTTATTACCGCTTTATGGCATTGTAGTTGGTCTAACCACCTAAGGACATCCCAGGGAAGTATAGGACCATTCCAACATAAAGCTATAATTAAGAAACATTGTTGTTCATCTATGCCAAAGATTTGGCAATTTATGGACTAGTTACGTTAATATTACATTATCACGGCTTCTTACAGTCTTTAACCATTTTCCAACTTTGATACCAAAGAACATACACTAATGATTTTTAATGTTGCAGGGATTGTGTTAGGGAGCTAGCTAATAAGACAAGGAGTAAGAGGGTCAAGGGTGGGACTAACTTTTAGGGCTGAGAACACGTCATAGTAATGTCCTAGAAACCATCATTTGTCAAAATCAGGTAGAGTGAAAGAATTACCTAGAATATATATAAGGCACAGCTTTGGGCAGCAATCTAAATTTATTTTATGCAACAGCTACTTATACACCCATCATGGAACTAACCAGGGATCAGCTACGTCAAAAGATTTACTTTTGAAAAAAAAAAAAAAAAAAAAAAAAGTGGGTTTGAAAAGCTCCTCGATGGTCTCTCTGGTTTCAAGGTCATAAAGTGTTCTTTAACTTGCTCATTATTAGATATGCAACATATAACAAATATTATTGACTGATTGGAGTCTGTCTTTACGGCTATTTGCCTTATCTTTTATCGACAATGCTAACATTACATATAAAAAATGACAAATAAGTTGCTGAATGATTGATTCATTAATCACTAAACCACCACAAAGCCCCTAGCTATGTCCTTATCTATGCCCTTCTTTATATTTTTCTGGTTTCTAATTGGTCCATCCTATTATTAACTTTATCGCATTTGTAGTTGGTCCTAACCCTTTAACATCCAGATATTAAATAGGACCATTCCAACATAAAAGCTATAATTAGAAACATTGGTTGTTCATCTATTTGCCAAAATTTGCATTTATGGACTAGTTACATAAATATAATATAATAACCGGTTCTTTACATCTTTACCATTTTCACTTTGATACCAGAAGAAACAGTAACTCTATATATGTATTTTAATTTGAGGAGTTGTTTAGGAGCTAGCTAATGACAAGGATAATGAGGTCAAGGGTGGATTAACTCTTTAGGCTGACAACTGCATAGTATGTCTAGAATACCATCATTTCAAAATCAGTAGAGTTGAAAGAATTCCTAGAATATATATAGCATCAGCTTTGCAGCAATCAAATTTTATTTATGCACAGCTATTATACAACCCATCAATCAACTAACATAGCTAGCAAAGAACTCAGCCTCGTCTGAGAATTTGAAGACCTACAATGACCGTATCAGAATATAGGACTAGGAGAACGCTCATCCACCTCACGTAGGAAATGTTTAACTAATTTCAAGAACAGGAGATGTAATCATGTAAACTAATTGATAATTCAGAAGGAAAGACCATTTCCACAATATCAGAAGGTGCTTGCTTGACTAACACCAAGCTAGATAATAACACAAGAATTGTGTACATCCTACCATTCACATATATTGTCAGTGTTCGGGCCATATAATAACATTCAAACAACTTGGAACAATCCAAATAATGATTATTCAATAAATCTATCTTGAAATCATTGGATCTGTTGTTTCTTTTTAAGAAAAAAAAAATGATTCCATCTATTTCTTTTTTTCATTTTGTTGCTGGAGGCTCCTTTTTCACGCTCAAGATGCGTTGCACCAATGTTTAGCTGCAACGGCCATTACTAGAAAGTAATTATTGTTTTTCTACCAAAAGTTTACCTGATATTGCGTATGTAGCAAAGCTCATGCAAAGCATATTAGAAAAAAAAGAAAAAAGAAAAAAAAAAGTTGTTTTTCGTGAATTTGATCAAAAAGTTGTTTGATATTTTTGCTTAGCTTGAGGTGTGAGCCTCCATGCTGCTGCTTGATGAAGCGCCAGAACTCTGGCTAGACTGTTGCACACCAGAATGGGAGACAGGTCCAATCTTTGAAAAAGTTGAACCTACCAATCCACTAGATGTGCTCATTGATGAAGACATCCTGGTCGAACTGGAGTCCTTGCTTGACCCTGAAATAAGTTCAGGCCGCAACTCCGAAGATGAGGATGATGGGGCTAGAGTACCAATTGTAGAACCCACAGGATAAGGTGCAACAGGCATATCAGCAAGAGAAGATGCAGATGGACTGTAACTTAATGTTCCCATTGGATGATCAAATTTGCAAGCAGGTCCAAACTTGCATTGTCCCCGTTGCGTATAGTGAGTACAAGGTGGTGCACCCTGACCAGAATAAAAGAACATCAGATGCACCACAACGCATAAACAAACTCATAGGAAACTAGAGCACCAGGAAACATAAATTTCACATGTGATTAAATCTTCAGAACCAACATACGCAGGTGGAGAATGCACAACAAACAATAAAAATAAAATAATATTTTGACCTAGTATGAATACAGAAAACGAAACATTGATCGGGATACTGTAAAGAGTAGTTTCAAACACCAAGTTCAAATTAGTTTTATAGTTTAATTGGAGAATTTCGGCATGTAGTAAATAGAGGAAACGATGAATTGACTAATTCTAGAAACAAAGCCCAGATGCATGACATCATGCCAATGCATCTAAATGCATTATGGAAGATCTCTTAAATAAAAAAGACATGACTTAACATTTGAAAAATGATATCACATTGACAATGACAAACCTTTAAATGTTTATAGATCACAATGAGTATGCTTGACCGTTCCTCAAAATTGGCTTTCACAACCTTATATGAGTGTGCTAAAGCATGCACAAAAATCATGAATTTTGCAGAAGAGAAATAGAGAGAGAATGCAGAGACAATAAATATCTGCTGTCTACGAACTCAACACCATTTCAGAGATGCAACAGGATCAGTAAATTGCAAATGCAAAATAACTTGCAAAAACTAATTTATCTGATTCATCTATTTCCTGTTACTCCACTAATCTGCACCGCTATTTTTTAAGTACACAACAAAACCCAAGAGCTTTATAGAATTGTTTAATTTCTCTGTGAATTTCAGAAGCTGGCCTAAATTTGCTTGCCAAACTCACAGCAGAGAGACATTTGTACAATTAAAGATTAAATGGAAAAGTCAGGAAGACAGACAAACATGTCCCTTAAACAAGATATAGCTTTGTAAAGATTAACGTAAAAGTGATTAAGACGAATTGGAATCCTACCATCTCCAAACTCCCAATGATACACCGAGAATTAACAAGAGAAAGAATTTTATTAAATGTCTCAACATTACGACTTACAATAGTTGCAGCAATGAAAAATTATATCAGGCAGATATAGAAATCCACCGACTAAAACCCCTTCATGTGGAAACCTTAAACTAACAAAACAAACTCCAAAAAACTTGTTCAGTTGATTGTACAATAAAGCATTAGCACATTGTACAATGCCAGGAACATAAAAATTCTCATTCAAAGTTGAACAATTTACAAAGATGACCTCTTGCCATAATTATTTCTCAAGATGTAATAAGTCATCAATTATTTAGTCAATCATAGAAAAATATTGCACTCTCACAGTAAATCAGGGAACAAATCTTTTCAACAAAAATAAACAACCCAACTTTCATCAATGCAAGTAGCATAATATCCTCATTCATCTAGCAAACTCTTTGGAGCACCACAGGCTAGCTCACCTATAACGCCTGTTAGAAAGACTCCAATGAAATGAACTGATACACAAATTTTAGCAACCAACAAAGAATGACAAAGATGCTTACATCTCACATGAAATGAAAGAGGAAAGAAAAATTCTTTCTGTAGACAAGAAGACTGCAAGTGACCTTCCACTCATATCAAAAAGTTATGGAAACTGCTCACTATAGGTTGGATTTTGCAACAAACAAAGATCCTGATGCAAATTATTCCCGAGGAGACCCTAAGGTTAAAGAAAATAACAAGTCAAGTACACCTAACAGCTTATTTAAAAAAATTGTAGAATAGCACAAGTTTCTAGCTAGAAAATAACGAGGAACTAACAAGTTTCTCATTAACCATAAAATGACATCTTTCAAAAGTATAAATTGACAGTCTTCCAAAACGAATAAAATTAGCCAAAATTTCAATTTTAAATATTAAAAAATCGAGTTAAGACCAAAGTCAGCTGCAACAATGATAGATAATTGAAATGTGTAAAAAATGCCAAGAACGACAGGACACACGAGGCAAGCGGAGAATTATTATGTGTCAAAAGTAATTTTCTATTTCCAGCATTCATCCAAGCCAAAAAAAAGGTAATAAAACTGATCAACACAGTTACAGTGACTCATTCCACTCTTATAGCCAATCATACAGGGATGCGGAGCTTCTATTGGCTTGAATGCATGGGCGGTCTGTTTATCACATGACCTCAGATAGACATATCCGCATCCAAAAAACAATTTGAAGGCCATAATTTATAGCCTCTTGTATTTCAAAAGCACAACAAGTACTGTCGCACCCTAAATATTGTGCAAGAAGAACTAGCATCATGCAACACTGACAAGATTATACAGATCAAAACATAATGTTCAAAGTACCATTACAAAGAAATGACAAAGTTTAAATTTTACACCTACAACTACTGGACCATTTTTATGATTACAGAGCATAGGAGTTTCTTGTCTTGTTAAGTTAAAAATTTCTAAGGAAGAAAGGAAGCAGAGGAATGCTCCTCACTTATTTCCAACAATAGAAACATGTTTGAAAGACATTAATCCAAGCCTATGAAACATTGACAAATACGATGCGCAGAAAATGTTGAACTAGGAATAATTAATGAACTTTATATTTCAAATCCAACTATGGCATTGAGCAGTAAAAGAGGAAAAAAAAAATTAAAGCATGTGCAACTTGTGTTAAAGGTGGCAATAATGACAATGCAAACCAACAAAATGACATGTCCAGGCAAGCACTAAACACTAAAGACAAGTAAAGATAACTTTCTCTAAGAAGCTCTCACCATTCATAAAAGTTATGTGGGTTTGCATGTGGCTTGCATGTCACTGTTGTAACAATAGGTCTAAAAATTTGTACATGTATAAAAATACTCTCACAAGGAAAGAAGTTGAGGGAAGTGTAGAAAGAGACTTGAGAACACATCCAACATAATTTATCGAGAGAAGAAAAAGAAGAGAGAGGGAGAAGAAGATAAGGAAAGATGGAGGGAGAGATTGAATAGGTATCACTGGAAACAGATAATTAGATATGTACACACCTTTGTATAAATCTTCTTTAAACACCAAATTAATACATATATCATAATGCAATCTAGAAAACAATATGCCTGATTTATTTTCCAACTTTTAGGAATGTCAGACATCCATAGACATAAGGAATCACAATATAAAGAAATTTTCAGATGATTCTTACTGGACGTAAAGGAAGGCCGATAGGGCTAAGTACAACATTTGTTTTTGGTGCAATCAACTCTGGTGGATGATGATATCTACAGGAAGATCCAAATTTACAGTTGCCAGTTTTCATATAATACTGACATTCTGGTTGGTCAGGTCTTTCCGGAAAAAAGGGTTCTTTCTGGCTGCTGCTTGATGGACCAACTGAAGAAAGCATGGACTGATATGCTCCTGTGTAAGCAGGTGCTGAAGGAGATAGTTGATACAAAGAGCCTGATCCAACTCCTGGCTGAGTGCTAGGAGATGCAACTGGACTTACAGGTGCCTGCACAAGGACGAATGACAAATGATAACAATAAATAAATTCAACCAGATTCTATGCAATAAAGAAAGCATCCATACACATACCGGGTAGGGACTCCAACTTGGATAGGGAACTACACCTGGGGAAAGCAGCATTGGACCATAAGGACCTTGTACATAAGAGCTCGGCAGAAGAGAAGGCCTCGCAACTACTAGTCCATATTGTTGAGTAGAAGGAACAGATGAAGGATACAATGCAGGAGCAGGAATTGGAGCTGGCACAGGTGCAACTTGGGGAGCCGGTGATTGTGGTACAATTTGTAAGTTAGCTGGCTGTGGATGATGGAATTTACACGTTGCACCAAATTTACACTGCCCTGTTTTTACATAATATGTACATTCTTTTTCACCCTGTGACAGTTAAAAACTCAAATGTTAGGCAAACTTAACTTCAAGCTGAGGAGAGGAGACCAATGTGATAAAAGGGACAGGACATTAAACACCAATGCCAAAATATACAGACCGGACGTAATGGGTATCCATAATAATTTAGGGACACAGGACTAACAGAACCACCTTCCTGCTTAGGATGGTGGTACTTGCAGGAAGCACCAAATTTGCATGTCCCTGTCCGCATATAATACTGCAAATCAAGTAAGAACAGCATCATCAGCTTACTAGAACTTGCAATTATACTAAACATAAACCTGAACAATGCATCACAAAACAACAACAATTCTCACTTAAGCCATATGTATCCACATTACAAGGAAGAATGCAGTGAATGTACATTGTTAAAATTGGCATATATCCAAGGTCTATTTTTGAATAAAGACAAGTGAATTAAGCACCTGGCACACAGGCTGGCCGACTCGCTCAGGAAACTCCCCAGCACCAGCTCTTGCAGCTCCTATTACCTGGGCATATTAAGAAAACAAGTTATCATGCCAGATCTTATTAAGTAACAACGTAAACTTTCTACACTGAGTTCAGAGTTCACCCATTTCATAATAAACCCACATATCAAACACTCCCTTATCAAATTAGCAAACCGTTGTCCATCTCAATTCAAAAACCACAAGATCAAACTCAATCGAACCCAATAAAAACATTCAATTATCACTTTGAAAGCATGAATCATGACAGCTCCAATCAAAGCTTAATTCAAGACGAAACCAAAAGGTAATCAACTAGAATTACCGCGCCTCGGTCTCGCGGGTGATTGAACCGACACCTCGCCCCGTACCCGCAAAACCCGGTCCTCAAGTAATAGATACAATTGGCCTCGTCGGGTCTCTCCGGATACCCGGATTCTCCTTCCCCTAATCCCAGCGGCCAAACACCCTCTACATTCACACAAAAACAATCACAACAAATAAACAAACAATCACAATCCAAAAACCAAAAATAATAAGATCATACTTATAATACCCATTTCCATTTCCCGAAATTGGAATGCAGGTGAAATTAACTCACCCTCAAGCCCGCTTTCAGGTCCCGGGGTTGTCCATTCCGGTGACGGATCGGACTGTGAGCCCTCCTGGTTCCGACCGTACCGGTCCATCCCGAAATTATCGGAACCGGACGGAAACGGTGGAATTATACCGGCTTTCGGACAGTTAACAGAATGAGGCTCCGATCAAGTGGGGTGCGCTCGTGTCTTCGCTTCTAGAGAGAGAAAGTAGAGTGATAAACTGAAGAAAGAGTTTTTCTTTTTTAGATTTTGCTTTGGGGTTTTTTGTTTTTTTTTTTTTTTCTTTTTTGTTCTTTTTCTTCTTTCACTCTCGACACAGACTTGCACAGTGTTTGGTTTTTTTCATTTTTGTGTTTCTCTCTCTACTTTCTCTCTCGCTCAATCAGCTTTCAAAGCGATGGTTTTTTTATCTTTCTTTCTTCCTCTGCTGTGGTGGTTTATATACGCGCCAAACAGAGAAGAAATCACCTAAAATAATGCTTATTTTTAATGTAAATAAAAAAAATATATATACACACACAAAATAAAAATAAAATAAAAGTATATGTTGAGGAAGGAGCAGAAGTCGAAGAAACTGTGCAACCAACAACTGTTGCTACTCATGGTCATTTTGTTATACGAAATGGCTTTAATGCCCTTGACTTTTGATCTTCTTTAGTGGAATGGCGGTGCTTATTGGTTGTGATAGAGATGTCTTTTTGTCGTGAGGTTATTACAAAAGAGTTAATGGAAGTATTAATTTAACTAATTAAGCTAATCTTATGTCAGTGAGTGTAATGAAAAGAGAAGAGGGCAACGTGGCACGAAAAGAGGATCTTCCTTAAATTTGTAAAAAGGGTACAAAGAGGGGACCATATTTTTTTTATAATTTTTTTTACATTTTATATGTCATATACATCAATTATTCTTTTCCTTAAAATAAAATATAAATACTGAGAAATGAAATTTAAACATAAATCTAATATCAAGTCATACATATATTTATTATTAAATTATATTTTAAATGTATTATATTTTCATAATTTCTACTGTTAATAATTATTTTTTTCATTTGCTGTACATGACAAATTTCATTTATGATCCCCAATATATAATATCAAATGATTTCACCAAATTTCATTTTTTAAACAGAAAAAATATACATTTTATGTTTTTTAATGCTAAAAATGTTTAAAATAATAAGTTTGTAAAGGGGGCCAAGACCACCCTCACCCTGGCCCCCTCCACTATTGTATGATGTGACCAAAATTGCACCACATTTTAATTATTTGCATAGTTTTTCCAATACCATAAATTTCCATATCAATTTAATTATTTTATTTATTTTTCTAGGTTGGAGGTTGTTTTAAATTCACATATAAAGATTTATGTTTTGCTTTCTAATAATAAAAATTTATGATGACATGCATTTCATATATATTTGTATTATCAATCCAATTAGATAGAGTATTCGAAATTTATGAACTAATTTGCAATGAGTATGACAAAATTATTTATACATTATGGAATTGTGAAAAGCATCATCTCAATGCATTGAATGTGCACCACTAGATCGCCTTTTGTATGAGTAATTAACTATATAAAAATAAATATTTTGTAACATTGTTAATAAATTATAAGATATCATGATAAAAATGAATTTAAATATTTTTTATAAAATTATGAATTTTATAACAATAAATTCCTAACTGATATCATATTTTTAAATTAGCATCCGAACATAAATCTAGATGGATTTGGTTACTTTTTCACCGCTGAAAAGTGTTAATTAAAATTTTGAGACAAAATATAGATGATAAAGAGAAATTACTTATCGGGTAGGAAAGAAATATAGCTAATAAAATTTATTAATATATAGTCAATCAGTGTTAGCTCGGTCTATCGGCTTTCCAAATCAATAAATATATTTGAATACCTATCGTTCAATCCTAATCTTCTACTGCTTACATAAACTTATTTTTTTTCAATCTGATTCTACATGACAAATTTCTATTTATGAATCCCCACCACCTTCCACCCTCCACCTACCATCCACCTCACCACATGCCCCCACTCCCTTCACACTCCCAACCCACCCATCTCCTTCCATTTCTCTCTCTACCAACCACGCGACAAACTCCAACCCTCTCTTCCATGCGCCTCCTTCCTTTTCCTCCTACCATGCCTCAAAAATGTTTTTAAGAACTAAATAAGTTTGTATAAGGGGGCCAAGACCACCCTCACCCTCGTCTTCGTTGGCCCCCTCACGACTATTATGTATGATTGACCAATATGGCACCACATTGTAATTATTGCCATTATGTATTTTTCGCTAATACCAATAAATTTCCCATATCAATTTAATTATTTTATTTATTTTCTTAGGTTGGAGCGCGTTGTTTTAAATGCCACTATAAGAGATTTAACTGTTCTATTGCCTCTTCTCAATAAATAAAAAACTTTACATATTGATGACAACTCGCATCTCGCTATTCTTCCATATTCTATTAATCTTTCTAGTTTACTACATCTTTCAGTCAACTTCCCACTATTCGCCTCAGCCATATAGATAAGTATCGTAAATTCTATAGAAATCGTCTATATTAATCTGCCCCATCATATCACGACGTGAGTTAATTCGACCCTACATAATTATTAATCGTAACTCAAACATTTATGGAGGAATTGCTGACCTAATAGCTCACTCCACCATCACTTACTTCTCAACTTATGACACATTACTATCTTGGATCAGCATGTTGCACCCACTAGATCCGCCCTTTCTAGTTCAACGTACATCTCATAATAACTTCAATCTAACTACCGTTTAGCATACAACAATATATGACTATAAATCCATCTAACATTTCTGGCTTCGCAACCATTAGTCTCCGAAATAACTATATATAATGATTATCATTCTAGAATAATAAAGACTAGTCACTAAATCTAATAAATATTTTTCAACACTAATAAATTAACTTATATGACATCTTATTAATAAACCCAATTTTAAATGATGCACCTACTACAACACTAGATACTCAAACCCTAATTTTTTAAAATTAGATCATCTAATGCTTTCTTTTAATCTTATCTAACTCTTCTCACACTAGACACTACCATTTGACCTGATATATATAATATAATAACAACATATTTTAAACTCTTATCTATCTGGATTTGTTTACTTATCTTCACTCGGCACTTGGAAACACAGTCGTCTTAATTAAAATTTTGAGGACAAAATATAGCATTGATAAAGAGAAACATCTTACTTATCCGGTGGTAGTGGAACACGACAACATATAGCTTAATAAAATTTCATAATAATTAGTCCACATCCAGTTGTAGTCGCTCTGACTTGCTCTATGGGCCCGTGCCTTCTTCCAATAAAATCCACGAAAACAATAATATTGTGCATAAACTCCATGAGTCCAACTACTACACTCGCACACTATACAGCACACACTTATATAGCACTCACAATATATAACTTCCATACTAACTCAAATTTACCTCTGATTTACGAATTTACCACGCATCTATAAAGCACATCTACTAGGGTAGCTTATATATATACTATATATATATTAGCTTAAACAAAACTTATGAACAATCATTCTTAATCGACTCCTTCATACTTCTTCATACTCATATCAAATATATACATATTCGATCATTATCTACATAATACCTGGTCATACTCAACCCCAGTCTCAGGCGTTACGCATGCGCCAACCTAAAAACACTGCTCATATCCACCGCATGAACACGCTCGTTTGGACTAATTCATTCTTCTTCTATGTCACCATCCTCCTTTCTCCTACTCACCACTCACACCAACCACACCTCAACTCATATACAATCATAATACTGCCCTCTCTACTATATTTAACTATCTCTCGCCTCCGCCACCCATATTCCCCCTGCGCATCACGTATCATCTACTGCTGACAGCATATAGCTTGCTACATACTGATCCTTTCTAGACCTTCCACCATATTCGACCATTTGCCTCAACTTTTCTTCATCAACACTACTCACCCAATAACTTAATGTTGCACTTTCACCTGCGGTCCCCAAGTATCAGCCACTCAAAGATATTAGCTTAAACAAAGATATGTTATATTTATATATAATATAAATATGGAAACCCAGTAGGTAGATGGCAATAAAATCTTATATAGCATGAAACGTGTTTGATAATTATTTTTGTCATTTAAATAAAACAAAACATAAAATGCCTTTATTATATTCTCCCACTTTCCTAAATATAGTGAGTAGACTTCCAAATTTGATTCCATTTATCAACAATATCACAATGTACTTCCGTCGGTCCAATTTGCACCAAAGTTGGGATTTAAATGAATTTGCTGCCACCATTTTTAGCTTCTAAAGCTAGTTGTGAAAGTAAAAATAAAAATTGAACTCCATTTATTTACAGAAAATAATTTACTTTAAAAAATAAAAAATATTATTAGAAATATGATTTAGTTTATATTATTTGATTACAATATTAAAAACTCATTAACAATAAATAAAAATTGTATTTACAAAATTGTAAAAATATATGTAAACAAACTTAATATTTCAAAATATATTGTTAAATATGAAAAAATATATAAAATTAATAAAATTGCAGTAATGCATGGTGACGGTCTTCATAATAGTGCTTTCGATAATTAATGGATTTATAGATAGTTTTTCATTTGATCAATAAAATATTTTATTATTTTCGTAAAAAACATTTTGTATTGACTAATTTTTTCATTTTCAGATATTAAAGTACCCAAAAACTATTTTTCAAAAAATTATATTTTAAACAACTAAAGTCTCAAAAATTAAATTAAAAGCCCATGTCAATTAATGCTCGTGCCCTTTATTACAGGGCTTCATCCATGGCCTTTTCTTGCTCTAATCATGGACAAATAATGATTTGGCAGTGTAATGACTTTTGATTTTGGTTAAAAGTTCCAAAGCAGGAAGCAAATAGGGACAAATTAGTTCTATTGCATGATTTTTATTAATCTGAAACACCTAAGAAATTTGGGAGAAGAACGCAAGATAGAGACACCCGGCGGTGCTGATGCTTTTTTCTATTGACCAAACAAAAAATGCCACGTATTCACCAAAATCCTGCGGTGACCTTAGCTGGATTGTGAACGTTCCATCGCATAGCGTCCTCACGCGCAAACAAACATAATGCATAGAATAGAAACTTCAACTTCAACTATTCAAGTAGAATTTGCAATGAGTGGGACACGGCTGCTTCTTTGGGAAGTCAGGCATAGGAGAGTCGGAATGGGAACGGGCATGGAGTAGTCAGATTTTTTTTTCTCTTTTTCTTTTAACATTTTAATACATAAAATTATTATTTTTAATAAAATTTAAAAATTTACTATTTAATTTTAATGATTACAATTAAAAAATTTGCTATTTTAAGGGTAAAATTCTGAAAAAAAATTTTATCGTAGTAAAATTAACTATTTTTTTAAATAAATTTTATCTGTAAAGTCAAAGATTTTAAAATTTAAAATCTTCATTATAAAAAAAGAAATTGATTTAATCGACGGGAATTGAAATGAGTAGTTCGATCTTATTTTTAATACCCAATTTAATGCAAACAGAATTAATTTTAATCCCGTAAATTGGATACCTATAATTGAAAAAAAAAAAAAAAAAAAAAAAAAAAAAAACTTTAAACATCAGGCGCATCTTCCATTTATAAAAAAGACAAACTTTGACTTGGTATCGCCGGGGCAAATTGATGACATTGCCCCCCCAGTAAGTTCTGCATCATCTTCTTATTTTTACAGAATATCTCCTCCCAATTAATCAATCTGCAAACAAGCGTAACTTAATTTCGTATACAACATCCCGGTTAAATTGACATGCTGATACCATAATTGGAAAAAAAAAAAAAAAAAAAAAAAAAAAAAAAAAAAAAAAAAACCTAAATATCACCAAGGTGGGTGACTGGTTATTTTCTATCAGAAAGAGTATGCAATATGAAAGCGGCATCAAAAGAAAGAAAAAAGAGTCTAAGATGATCAAGACTAAGTTAGCGTGCTTACGTACAGTAATGCATTTAGTTTGGTCTAATTAATTGTCGAAGCGAGTAAGCAGCGAGTATTTGAGTAGAGCGTGGGCATCGTCGCCAAATCTGTTAAATAAAAATCAAAGCACGTAAACATCATGAGGAGGTTTGTTTCAGTTGCATTCAGTTGCGGTAAATTTCCCATTCAGCGGCTCAGATCCATTCCGGTAAAATGGACGGCTAAGATATGTATAATGTCAGCATTTGCATTGGAAATGACTGGAGGTGTTAGGGGTAGTGTAGTAGGTAAGAAGTCTATAAATGCGGAGTTATTTGTCCAGCAGGTAAAAGGAACAAGGAACGGGTGTATCCGGTGGATGATAGCGGTGATTGTGACGGGCAAAGACCGGTGTAACCAGTCATCAGGTGGAAAGTTGTTTTTTTGACTTGGACAAGATTCGGCCACAAGCAGCACTTTTCTAAGATTTGCTTGCATTTGCTAGGTTTTGTACTGTTGTAACCATATCTTATCAACCAGATGTCGGCGAGCTATTTTTCTTAGTTGGGCCTTTTATTTATTTATTAAATAATTATTATCTCTCAGTCGTTGCTGGCCTGGAGCTTGAGCTAAAGCGTCGAAAGGCGATAATGGATCCAACTGATATCATTTTGCTTGGGCTTTTCAAATTTGTTCTGATTCTTTGTCTTTTTGGTTTCTCTGGCATGGCAATTCTGGGAGTAATGCGCTGATAAGATGATTGCAACTAAATTTTCAATTTAAAATACAATAATCAAAATTCTTTAAACAGTGCAATATTTGGAGAAACAACATAAAATGAACATTTCTGCCAATTTGGATGAAATAGTACATTTCTCGTTTTAATTAAGAAGATCGTCAGAGTTAGAATTTGATTTCAAAACATTATCATCGCAGATTTCATTTTTATTGCTCCAGAACAAAGACCAGATGCTAATGCTAAGGATAAAGTCATTATCAGTATCTAAGTGTAAAAGTGACAAGAAAAACTTTAGCTCTTTAACAAAAGACTAAAAAAGTTGGATAAATACAATAGAAAAATCCCTAGCACCAGAGAGACCAGAAATTTCAAGGAAAATGATCCATCAATCAGGCAATATGCTCTGCCAGAGTAAGGATTTTTACATGCTTTTTCTGCCTTAGCTCGTGTGGAACTGGCCCGAAGACTCTAGTCCCAATTGGCTGACCTTGCTTATCAACCAGTACAACAGCATTGTCATCAAACTTTATCTCACCTCCATCACAACGGCCCCGTTGCATAGCGGCACGCACAACAACACCATATACAACCTTTCCTTTCTTCACCTTTCCGTTCGGCATGGCTTCTTTCACTGCAGCAATTATGGTGTCCCCTAATCTTGCACCTTTCTTCCCTTTCAAAGCTTGTATGCACATCACCTTTTTTGCACCTGAATTGTCCACAACTTTGAGAACAGTCCTCATTTGTATGAAAGTCCTCTGCTGCTGCAAAAATGCAAAGAAATATTAATGCCATGATTAGGAAAGGATATAGCAGAGAATAATATTTGCAAATCTGGAACCATTTAAAAAGGAGATTCTGTTATGTTTGAGATGCAGTAACCTGAAATTGCTTCTCTCTCTCTCTCTCTCTCTCTCTATGTTTTTGAAGATGCCGTAACGCTGAAAATTTGCCCTTCTCTCTCTCTCAGTCGGTATCATCACATCTGATCCTCTCCATCTCTTCTCTCTCTCTCATCTCTCTCTATATATATCATATATATATATAGTATTATATTATTTAAAACTTGTATTTTATAATTTTATAAACTTGTATTTTCATAATTTTTTAAAGACAGGTTGACATAACCCAGCATTTCTTGTTTATAGGAGGAAAACATCAATAAAAATGCTTCTTTCCAATCATTTATAGTAGGAAGAGCAGAAAGCCCTCAAACACATAAAAAAAACTAGATATTGTCAACAGCTTATAAATTATTTCGGTGATTTCGGTGCACGTTATTGCATATAAGATTAGATGAAAAGCCTCTCAAGCCTCTACATGAGATTTTATCAGTTGAAGAAATCAAAGCACATGGGTAGCAAACTAAATCAAAATCTTGCATGATCAAAGCTACAAGCTTAAATGTCAGATTTAGAATAAACTAACCTGGGTCATGAAATTACTGCATGTAATCTGATGTGATGAGCCCAAGAAACCAGACAAGTTGTTGTCAAGAGCCCCCAACAATGACCGGCCCGCTAGACATGTTTTCCAATAAATTAAATGAAACAAAATGAGTCAAATATGAAATCACCAGTTAATGACAAGAACAAATACTAAGAGATACTTTCATCAAAAGTAATCAAAAGCAAAAAGGAGAACAGAACTTCAGATGATCTTGAATAAAGGCAATAACATGACATCTATGAAAACCAAAAAAAAAAAAAAAAAAAAAAAAAAAAAAAAAAAAAAAAAAAGGCCAACAAATCATAAAATCATTCAAGTTTGGCACTAAATTAGCCACACTTCATTAACCATTTTAGTAAGACAGCCATTATTGGAGAAAAAAAAAAAAAAAAAAAAAAAGGCCAACAAACATAAAATCATTCAAGTTTGCATAAATTACGCACACTCATAACCATTTAGTAAGAAGCAGCCATTATTGAGATCGTGACCAGAACTTCACATTTAATGAACAAGTTTTCTAGATTGCTATTAGAAGTCAAGTTGTAACATCGGGCCACTTACATACACCTTGGCAGATCAAGACTTCATAATATCGAAAACGTACATTTACTCAATGTGGAAATAAAGCAGCTTCTATTGCATGTGCACCATACAACAAAATGCTGAAGATATTAACTAATGACTTTCTGCACACAATAGATGCATGCTTCACAGAAGTCAGATAATTGCCCGACATCATTATTTATAAATCATCTTGAACTAAGCTACTGTGATACAATGCGTCCAAGCATGAAACACCACAACATAATCCAAGCATGAACCCACCATTTCTTATTAACATATCCAAACTAAACTGCTCATAAGGAAGAAAATGAACTTCCAATATCAGCATCTACAAGCATCTATACCATCATAAAGATGAAACACACTAAAAACTAGTACCCCAAGAGGCGGAAGTATGCAGAGCATTGAGAAAGCAAAAACAAGTTGGCATCTAAGACAAAAAAAACTCAAAAGAGAGCAAGTAGTTATTGGAACAAATAGCAATCAAATTGCAGCGAAATATCATACCGCGGGAACATTTAGAAACCCAAGCAGCCATTTTTGGGCGTAACTTGTCAGCCTTGATTACTGGAAGAAAAAAAAATGATACACTTAATTATCAAATTGCACAATATAAATTCCAGAAGAATTGGAAGGAAGCCACAGAAAAGATGATACTTGTTACTTTTGATAATCTTTATAGCAAAAAAAGTAAATCTTCACAATCACATAAATGAAGCCATTTTAAAGGCTTAAAAAGTACATAAATGGATCATTTTCCTCTAAGTATATCCAAATTAATGTGCATGTATGGTAATTGACCATTATGATAATAAAACAAACAATAAGTTTGTTTGATGAGTGATGTAAACAGTACAACCAGATTATTGAAAAGCTTTTTCTAAAACAAAAAAAGAGACTTTTTTCTAATTTATGAACCTCTTAATTAGTTTGGCTGCTGCCTGTAGGAATGAACTGCGAACAAATATTTGGAACTAATATATAACCTATCTAAGGAAAAATAAGCCATCTTTCCCTGTAAAAATGCAAAAAGAGAAAAGCTTAATTTTTTTAGCCGCGTATGTGATTGATCAGACATTCAGTTTTGCTATACACCTTATTCAGTTATAAAAAATAATTATCAAGTTATCGACACTTATTTACAGCAATGAATCAAACCACAAACTAATTTACAGTGAAAAGAAAAAACAATGTAGAAAAACATGGATCAGTAGCAAAATTACCTAGTGTTGCGACTTGCGAGCGTCGAGAGACACAGAGGAGATTGCTGCTCGTGGAGCTGACCTGTCGTTGACAAGATGGCTGCTTGTCGAGCAGATTGGTGCTTGCTGAGTCGAGATATCGGATTCAATTTCTGGGAAAAGGGCGCGAAGGAAGCGGCGATGAGTTGAGGGAGAAAGCAAGCTTTGGAATTGATTGAAAGACAAACCAACGAGTTTTCTTTCAAAAACCTAGGTCAAAACGACGCAGTTCTTATGTTGGACTTAAATCTAGCTCTTCCTACGTTCAAGGGTTAAGTATTTCGTTTTTATTATTAAAATAAACTCACTACTAATTACTATAAGTGCTATATTCTTCTTTGAAACACTATAAATACTATAATTACAACATTATTATTGATTATTTATTATAATATTAAACATTAATATCATTAGGTATATAATTGTATATAATTTTTAAAGGGCATATTATATTTAGTAGCCTAAACTAAATTGGCCATCTATTTTAATTTGTAGCAAATGATCCATTAAGTGTTACACAATTATAATATAAATTCTTATGGAAAGTGGTAAATATATTTTTAGTAACTATTAAGTATTTATATAAAATTATTTTTTTCCTATAAAATATAAAATTATATTTTAAAATAAAATAATTTAAATATTGTATAATGAAACCGTCAATATACATTGCTGAAAACATTACTTATATATCAGGTTTTTTCCTAAAAAACATATTAAAATTTACATAGATAGATATTACATTTAACTATAAAATGTTAAAGAAAATTTTAAAAGACGAACTCGTAAAAAAAAATTTACATAGTAATCTTTTTGTAAAATGAAAATAAAATATAAAAATTAAAATAATGATTGTAAGCAAAATAAAAATAAAAAATTTAAACCAATTAAACTTCCAAATAAATATTAAACACTACATAGCTTATTAATTAAAATCGAACAATCCTATATCAATTTATAGGTCAATTGAATCTTAATATATAGTATTTTTTTGATTGAATAAATTCAAATTCACACGGAATTTAAACCTATTAACAGATATCACTATTTTATTATAATTCATATTAAATTTTATTTGATAAAAATAATTATTTTAATAGCTATTTATTATTTTTCTGTTTATTATAACCGTTAAACTATAAATATTAGTATCAATATTATGTAATTAAATATTATAAATAATTGAGATAATATTTTAATTAAGGAAAAACATTAAACACTGTATTCAATGGTTTTGCCCAACAATGCCTTTCTATCTATTAAACCGTGAAAGGAATAAAAGAAATAAAAATTTTGTTAAACATCCTCGAAAAATAAATAAACAATTTATAACGACGTAAAACCAACGGACCAAGATCCAATCTTCAACGCCACGCGTACGGTCGATGCAGATGGAACCAAAAAGAGGTCCCACGTGCAGCAGAAGGGGTGCTCTGAATTTCACACCAAAAAATAAAATAAGAGTTTTAAAGAAGTAACCCACCAAAATTACAAAATTCTCTTAGTCTTTTAATTTCCATTATTTTTAAAGTTTCGCGGTTATACCCCCAAATTTCTTTATCTTCCTCCTCGTCTTCTTTTCCATTATAATTTGTCAAATCTTTCTTCACTATATTGTATGGCCTCTTGATCGATCGCTTCCCGCCTCGATTTGCTTTGCCTTAACATCTTCCTCTTCTATTGATGGTGAGATTACAGCACCCTATGCTTTGATCGGTAAGTTCACTTTTGTTGTGTTCCTCTCTGCATCAATCTCTCAATTAGGGTCATGCAATTGAGCAATTTCAAACTGCTTCTTAGCGTCTCCGTTTGTTTCCCGGGAATATGCGGGAAAACGGAATAAACACCCAATGCGAATTTGATTTCGATTTTATTTCTTTTGTTTTTTTTTCCCCTTGCTGTTGCTTTGTTCTTGAAGAGGCTGGAGAAGTAAAACGAGTGTAGTCGTGCATTTGGGGCTTAGCTGAGTCATGAATGACCTGTTAATTATAAATCCTCATATTGAATTCTGCGCTTTCTTGTGCTTTACATTTGTCAGACGAACTTCGAATTGACCAAGCTAATTAGCTCGCTTTGAGTGAGATTTTGAATTGGAAACTTGTATTCGAAATGCAACTGTTTTTTCTTCTCCTTCTTGTTTACCAGAAATCAAGGATCCGTGAGTGCTCGTTTTGTTATTATTTATTTCATCTCTTTCTTTCTCAATTTCAATGTTCTAGCTGCAAATTTTGGTTGTTTTGGTGTCTTATATTTCTCCGTTAAATCTTTTTGGTTTGTCAAAAATTGGAAAATTCATTTTAGTTAGTCCAAACATTAGCAATGAACTCTATCTCACTGAAGATTCTGCTCCAGCTTTTTTTCTTTTAGTATTTTCTGCCTGCAATTTTATATTTTTCTTTTGTTTTCCCCGAATCAGTTAATAGTTGTTTGGAAAATTGATGCATTAGTTTCTATTCAAAGCCAATTATGCCACTCCTACATTTCTATCTCTTCTGTGTTGCAATTGTTTGTTACCTGACTGGTGCACAATGCATCTCTTGCCCCCGCTTTATCAAATGATTCATTTCTGTTGTGCTAACTGTTGCTTAAGTGAAAGGTTGGTTCAGTGAGCTATTTCACTTAGATGACACAGAATATTGATGTGAAGATAACTGTAAATCTTAGAAGTGTCGTGGCCGCATTGTGCTGAAGAGAAAACTGCACATTAAAGGGTGCATAAAATTGTAGAAAACTGCACATTAAAGGGTGCATAAAATTGTCCACGGTTATATACTAAGCTGATTTGACTAATGTAACAATCAGTGTTAAGAAAATACGTGGATGTTATTGTTTCTGTATTGCTTCATCTTCAAGTAAGATTAAATCCTCAGAAACTTAGTTGAACTATTGTGTGTTCTCTCAGCTGAGTTGTTGTTGGTCTTGAGCTCAAATCTAATGGGCTTCGTTTTGGGTAGATCTAAGCTCAGATGAAAAGATTGGAGGGCATACTTCATAGTTTGTTTTTATGTTCTTGTTGTCTTTTGAGAGATATAGGAGGTATTGTTCACTTATTTCTCTCTTCTCAATGAAGTTGCTTTTTCTTTCTTACTTTGTGGAAGCATTTGGGCATGAAATTATGGAGAAAATATATGACTGCAGTATCTTTTCAGGCTTTTACTTTTACTGTTAATGATATTAAAAACTAACATAGGTTTTGCTTTCTTGGCATGATTCAGACATTTTAGCAAGTTACTCATGGCTCCATCAAGAAAGTCTAGAAGTGTGAATAAGCAATTTTCATACGTTAATGAAGTGTCTTCTAATAAAAATGTGGAGAACGCGAGCAAAAACAGGCAAAAGGTGAGTTTCTGGCTTTGGTCAGAAGATTATTGTGTTTTATTAGATTACCTAAGATATACTGTTCCTTTGCACATCCACTTCAGATACCTTTATTGAACTACATCAAATTAAGGTAGCCCCATGGAATTAATGACTAGCTCATTAAAAGTTTGATTTTGGGAGCATTCCTAGTGGATAACACTTTTTTTCATGTGCAGAAGAGGAAGTTGTCTGACATGTTAGGACCGCAATGGAGCAAGGAAGAGCTTGAGCGATTCTATCGGGCATATCGTAAGCATGGACAGGATTGGGAAAAGGTCAGTATTGATTTTTTTTGTTAGTATATATAAATAGATATAAAATGTCAATGGAACACCACGAATATGCTTCTTTTCATGGCAATTCGGAACCAGCGTGATATGATCCTTCTTGTTGTAATTGGGATTAAGTCTGTTGGGATCAAAACTATTGCTTTGTTGGCCATTATGTCACTATCTCATTATCTTCTCTTTTCCCTTGGGTTTTTAGGTGGCTGTTGCAGTGCATGACCGATCTGTGGAAATGGTGGAAACCCTTTACACCATGAACAAGGTAAGTAGTGATTTTGATAACCTAAGTATATTGTATAAGTTATCTTCATGCTTAATGACGATATAGCTATGAACAGAACATAATTGAGATAAAAGATTCATGTAGCAGAACCTAATTAGTTCTTGTTGTTTGTCTGATGCTTTGTTCTATCTATTAATATATCAAATGATTTAAAAATTTCCTTTCAAAATTTTTTTCCTGCAAAAAATATTTCAAAATTTTTTTTCGAACTTACATTTTGCTTTGCATTGCTATCAATTTGATCTGAGTGGATATAAACAAACGATTCATATAACTGAACCCAACTAGTTTGGGACTAAGGCTTAGTTGTTATTATTGTATCTTGATTTGTGAAAGTTCTAGATTTTGTACGTTCATTTTAATTTTTTAAAATTTCACATGATGGTTTTTCATCTCCCTTAGATTCTTCTTTTTCACACAGTATGTTGCATGGCCTTTTTTTTTTATTGATGTCACTAATGAAAATATGCTGTATTTTCAGGCTTACTTATCTCTTCCAAGGGGGTATGCTTCTGCAGCTGGACTAATAGCAATGATGACGGATCACTATAATAATCTGGTGAGATATTTGTGGGCATGCTTCATGCATCTTATTTTGGCAGCTGAAGATTACCCATCAGTTCGTGCTTTCTAAATTAGATTCAGTTGTTGCTCCTTTTAAACATATGGCACAAGTTTTTGTGTTGCAAATAGAGGTTAATCAAAAAGGTTTTTTAGCATCCTGTACATGTATCTACATGTCTGCATCAGATGTGTATACAAGTATATGGTTGTGGAAACCTAATTAGAGGGAATGGTACCTGCTTTGGATAAGGTGTGTCAGTAAAGCTGATGAATTATTATTTTTCAGGAAGACAGTGACAGTGAACAAGAAACTAATAGGCCCATAGTCTCCCCTCGAAAGCCTCAAAAACGTGCTCGGGGAATGAAAGAATTAGATATGTCACCAGTTCCACAACTGGTGCAATCTCAGCCAGCTGTAACAGGCTGCTTGTCACTGTTGAAGAAGAGACGCTCTGGTAGAAATATTTCTCTATCTCACTCTATGCTTGTGTGTGAGCGTGCGTGCGTGTGTCTGTGTACCATGATCTGTTCTTTTTCTTTCTGAGGCGATGAGTTTTGAGAAATCATATCTGTTGTTATTATGTGCTTGAAAATGGTAGCAGTTAAAGTTGCTTTAACTATGTTGGTTAACTGCATTTTTCTACAATTAGTAGTTAATAAATTCTATTGGAGGCTGCTGTAGTTTTTGGAAGTTTCTGCATTGAATTCAGCACTAAATTTATTTCCTCTTTAGCACCTCTGACTATATTTTGCACTTCTCTGGTTCGATTCTCTCCTTTCCAATATCATTAATTGTCCATAAGGATCAACTTTGTTTATGCCTTGGAATCCTTATAGGAACCAGACCTTGGGCTGTTGGAAAAAGGACTCCTCGTGTCCCTGTTTCATATTCATTGGACAAAGATAGTGGGGAGAAGTATATTTCACCAATTAGGCAAGGTTTGAAATTCAAGACTGACGCACTGGATGATGATGTTGCTCACGAAATAGCACTAGTATTAACGGAGGCTTCACAAAGAGCTGGTTCTCCTCAGGTCTCACAAACACCAAACAGAAAAATAGACACGCCATCACCTGCTCGGAATGGTGAACATATGGTAATTCATTTTCATTTTTTCATAGACGTTGTTCTAGAACTGTGAACTAATTTATCATGGTATTCAGCATACTGAATCAGAGATGACCAGCACCAAGTTTCGTGGTAGTGAGATGGACGAGGATGGCTGTGAATTAAGCTTGGGAAGTACGGAAGCTGATATCGGACATTATACAAGAGATAAATGTCTCTTAAAAGGGAAGAGATACCAGGGGAAGAAGCCTGCATCAGAAGAGAATGCAGACAATCATTTGGATGACGTAAAAGAGGCCTGTAGTGGGACAGAGGAAGGACAGAAGCTGGGTGCTGTCAAAGGAAAATTAGAAATGGAGGTTGTGGGTGCAAAATTTTCAAGGTCCAATAAGGGTCCGAGAAAGAGAAGTAAAAAAGTTCTATTTGGAGAAGGTATGGTAGCAATTTTATCAAATTTTTTTTCATATCTCCAAAATCATGCAGTTTCAAGCACTTTTCGAAAAAAAAAGTAATTGATTTGGATTTGTAATTTCACCTATTAAGAATTCTGATTTCCATCTCAAAGTTTGAAAAAATTACCTGATATCTAATGCCTAATTTGTGGTTGGCCTTCCTCACATAACCAAATGGTATCTTTTACAATAGAAAAAGAATATCAAGAACCTTAATTATTTTTTCGGAGTCATTCCAGTGAAATAATGTGAAACTCTGAGGATAAAAGGAGAAAAAAAAAAAAAATGGAAACCTTTGTAAGGTTTTGCTAATGAAAATTTTATGCGGTTGGAGATGGCATTGTCCACTTGGTTCCAATGCGATTCACCAACTTCTTAAGTTTCTGCTTTGTGAATGTCAACTTTGGCCTGCCTTCCTTGATCATTCTGTTGAAGCATGCTGTCCTTGTATAACCTTTCTCATTTTTTCTTTTCTTTTTGTGTAGGTGAAGCTGATGCATTTGACGCATTGCAAGCTCTAGCAGACCTGTCATTGAGGTTGCCGGAAGCACCTGTTGATACAGGTAATCCTATAGATGTTTTGGAGGACAGGTTATGCAAGGACAAATCTTTGATATAGTTTGCTACTCTTCATTTTCTTCTAAAAATTGTTATGTTCCTTCAAGGTGAAAATTCATTGCTATACAGGAAACTTGGATATTGAAAATATCGAAGAGAAGTCCTAGATAATCTCTTTCTTATTTCTTTTTTCTTATTGATATTAAATTTGTACCATAAGATCTAGTCAATGCAAATTTGATGGGTTGCAATAATAATTCGTGCAGTTAGCATGATAATTTATATGCAATATTAATAGCCATACAATGTATTTTTATTAAATTACTCCTGAGAAGTTATGAATTGATTTAACATCTGGATATTGGTATTGAGCGATGATTTTAGTGATTTAGAATCAACAACCTTTTCAATAATGCGATACTTGTTGTTCTGCCCTTTGTGCTGTTTGTCACATTACTGTAAAAACTTACTAGTTATGAATGTTTTATTGACAATTCTAAAGTGATTATCTGATTCTTGGTCAATAATAATTCACCTTCTCACTATCTTCAAAATATGGATTTAATTTAAAGGCTCAAAACATTGACCTATAAGCTTCGAGGTGAGTTTGTGTAGTGAAATAGAGATTCATACACGTAGGATTCAAGAAGCCAAGAAATGTGGTACTCTTGAGATTTCCTTTTAATGTTTTTGTGATTTGTGCAAGCCAAAGTTTTTTCTTATCGCAATGTTGATTGTCCTTTTCTCATCTTCACTTATTATGAGTTTGAGCGTCTTTGTTGATCTGTCTTAACCATATGTTATGAAGATTTGTGAAATTGAGGAAAATTAGTGATTATATGCTGTGTTGTTACTGTTAAGGCAATCTATTTCTGATTTTGAGTAATTATGTCTGCCAGAGTCATCTGTGCATGTTGAGGAACAAAAGACTGGAAATGTTGCCAAATCCAAGCTGAAAGGGATTCGTTCAAGTTCTGGAGTTAAAGTCGCCTCCTCCAAAACAACTAAACAAGGAAAAGTTTTCCCTCATGATGTTAGCACTGCTCCGGATGTAAAGGATGGAGCTCATCAAATTAGTGTTGGGATTCGGAAAAGGAGAAAGAAGTCCTCGCCATCTAAGGTAAGGATTAATTGTAATCTTATCTGATGCCAAATAGTTTATTTCTAAAGCTTTCTTTAATGGTGTATCATTCATATTACATATATTTATCTCTATCAGTATATTGTTTGTAAGTTGCAGATTTTAGAAAATGAAGAGCTCATTGATTCTCATCAGGATGAATCTCATAAGGTTGAGGTGTGTAATTCTTTTCAGCTTCAAAATTCTAGCAGGTGTCCTTTCAATGATTTTATTAAATAGATGAATTTAAATATTCCCATCAATTGCATAATGCAAGTAAAAACACTCAAAGATTCCCAATAGTCAAAAAACCAAGCAGAGCTCCCAAAAGTTTTTGGGAGATGTGAATCCAGGCAAAGGAGATTAATACAAAAATAAAAATTTTTCATTATCATGTAAGTTAATCCTTTCAACCAAAGGCCTTAATTAGCAGAGGAGCAGTCAGAAATGGTGAAAAAAAATGAGTCTTTTAAGGTACACGCTACCTTCTAAAGTGATTGCTTCAAGATTAAATTGAGAGTCAGCCCAAGATAGCACATTGACCATGAGTTATTTTGCAGAGTAGTTAAATTAATAAAATCAACTGAGGTGGTCAAATTAAACCACGCAAGAAACAAATGTAGCTAAATTTGTAAAGACTTCAACAGGAACACAAGACCTTCTTGGAAGTTTTCAAGAGCCAACCAAATATATGGTCATATTATCCCTAATAATCTTTTGACAATTTAACTGCTCTAGAATATAGAGGCATTTGTCTGTTTGTTTTCTTCTTATTCAATATATTCCTTAAAATCAGCACTTGCTGAAGTGAATAAGATTGATGAATTCTGATGTCATGTAAGTTGCTTTTTTGGGCGTAGGTATTGCTGTTATTACTTCCTGTTATGTTTCTAAACATAGAGGATTCAAATTGCAATATCTGCTCATTTTGTTTCTATCTGGATTGCCTTCCCTCATGTGTTTATGTTTTTGAGATCGGATCTATTTGATTAGTAAAAAGGATATGTAATCCTTGACCTCTCGAGTTCTTTGTTAATGGTTATTAATCTCTCAATGTCTTTTATGTTGCTTTTGTTATGGATGATTAGCAATAATTTTTTTTTCCTTCCAATAATAGTTCCCAGTGCTATGCTATTTAGGATCCATATTATTGTTTTGGTTCTGCCATATGGGTTCCTTATATAACTAGTTGAAAACTTTTTTTCCTTGGAACTCTACTGTCTATATGTAAAATTGCGTACTCCTATTTCTAGGTTCATTATTGTTGTTGTTCTTATCTCTCCACTCTTCATGTAGGCTACAGAGGATGTAAATGACTTAATAAAGAAAGCTAAATGCTCTCATGATACTGCATACCAAAAACAAGGAAAATTGACGAAACCTTCAGAATTTACTTCCAGTATGGACCATGGGAGGGAGTCAAATGATTCAGCTCCAACTTCCGTACAAGTTTTGTCTTCAAACCAATTTAACTTACCAACTAAAGTGAGGAGTAGACGTAAGATAAAGACACCAAAACCATTGATCGATAAAGATTCTCCATCTCCTGAGAATGTTGTAATTGGCCAACACATTATACCCATTCCTTCATTCAAAGATGGTGCACTCAGACTTAAGGTCAGATGCACGGTTCTTATTTATATTTCCACAATTTTCTTGAATTTCTGACATATTTGACATATTTATATTTGATAAATACAGAAAAAGCTTTCTAGTTGTCTTTCCCGGTATCAAGTTCGGAGATGGTGTGTTTTTGAGTGGTTCTACAGTGCAATTGATTACCCATGGTTCGCTAAAAGGGAGTTTGTGGAATACTTGGATCATGTTGGCTTGGGCCACATTCCAAGGTTAACTCGTGTTGAATGGGGTGTCATAAGAAGGTATATGGCTCTCTTTTGTGCATATTTCATACCATGCTTTTGATAGTTTATGAAACATGATCTACAAATTATTGCTCTCACAATTGCAGTTCCCTTGGTAAGCCACGGAGGTTTTCAGAGCAATTTTTGAAGGAAGAGAAAGAGAAGCTTAATCAATACCGGGAATCCGTTAGGAAACACTATACTGAACTTCATGCAGGTACCAGGGATGGGCTTCCTACTGATTTGGCTCGACCCTTAGCAGTTGGACAACGTATTATTGCTCTTCACCCAAAGACAAGGGAGATTCATGATGGAAGTGTGCTGACTGTTGATCATAACAGGTGTCGAGTTCAGTTTGACCAGCCTGAACTAGGGGTTGAATTTGTCAAGGTAATTTGCTTATGAAATTTGCATGTTCTTTTCATTGACTCAGAATATTTCAGAAGCTTTGTATTTCATTAGTTGTTGAACTTGCTCCTTTTTAAGTTACTCTAATAATAAGTTGGTTAGTTTATCTAGTATCTGCTGTGAAAGTGACATCACATTAGCTATGACTGTAGAGATATTTTGTTCATTTTGATTTTTTTTTTTTTCCTTTTGCCTTCAAAAATTATGGGTTTCATATTTGTATTAAATTGGAGGTGGGCATGTGCGCAATGATAAATTTCTTCTGTAGTGACTTGGAGGCCATGGGTTCAAACCACAAAAATGGTCTCTTTGTGATGCAAGATGAAGGTTATATATATCCTTCCTAGTACCGGTGGATTGCTTCTGACCTTGCTTTGTGTGACTAAATCAGCATTAGAAATGCATGTCACTTTGTGCCTTCATTTACTGGGAGAGATTTCATCATTACTAGTTAAGTGGAAGACATATAACAACAGATGTTTCAGCAACTAAGCATCTAAAACTCAAAATGTGACATCTACATGCTGGTAACTTAGGTTCCTGAATATGATGTTTGTTTTGTATATCTGGAAGCTCTGGATTATTACTCTATTTAGGTTCTGTTCAACACAATACAAAAACTCTTTATGTCGCTACTTGTTTCTAATTCCCAAGTGAAGACAACTGTATCACGTGGGAAGCGGAAAAACTTGCTACTTCAGAATATCCTTCAAAGATAACATGTGCATTCCTCAATTATCTTAACTTTTTGAGACTCTATTTTGCCATATTTCCCTTTTAACAATTTTATATTGTTCTTTCTTTCTTTCATATATCATAGTGTAATACCTAGTTTTTTCAGGATGTTGATTGCATGCCTCTAAATCCATCAGACAATATGCCTGCATCTCTTAACAGGCACAATGTTGTTTTGAATAAATTTATTGAGAACTTGAATGATCTCAAGATGAATGGGCATCCTATAGAAAGGAAGATGGAAGGATACATAAAATTTGCAACATGTGAAAATCTGGAGAATACCGATGGTCTTCCACATAGTTCCCCGTCAACTCATCACATCAGCAATTCATTACAGCATGTAAAGGTCAGCAGTCCTTGGAATCTAACTTTTATTGTGTGCTTATGGCATTTGGTTAATTCTGTTAGATATAATGAGCAATTGGAATATTTTAAGATGAATCATGGTAAGGATCTCTTTGCATTATAACTCCGTTGCTCTGTGCTTCGTGAAGTCCTCACTGTTCAGAGAGGAGTGGGGGATGCCTGTTATTTGTCCTCGTGAACTGCTTGAATACTTGCTGAAGGATATTTATAGGTTTATATTGTAAATGGATCCATCATCCTTGGGCTAGAATTTTCAGTCAGATTATGCTTTAGGGCAGATGCCCTGAAAAATCTCTATCAAATGTCGAACAAAATTCCTTGTTGTGTAATTGCACTCTAATGGGACAGGCCTTCTATTAAGATCTTGAATTTAAAGTGGATCTATGTCAAAGAGGCAGATTGTTCTTTACAAATATGTTTCTACTTTGGTAATGAGATCAAAATTATTTGCCCTTATCTTCTTTGCTTGTTGCTATGCCTGAATCTTCTCAATTGAGCTTTAGTTTGAGTTCTTTTTTAAACAACCCATATCCCTATAATTTCATTGCTGTAGCCTAGCATTTGACATTTGTAGTTAGAATTATTTATTTGTTTATTATCGCTTCAAGAACAAACTGATTTGATGCAGGGGGGTTCAGCAAATTCTAATACACAAGTTAATAACGAATCAGGTGAAACTGTTATTGTTCAACCAACAGTAAATGCTCAACCATTTATTCTTGCACACATCCAAGCAAAGGAAGCTGATATCCAAGCTCTTTCTGAGTTGACTTGTGCTCTTGATAAGAAGGTCGAATTTACCATCTTTAGATACTTTCTGCTGGCGGAATAATTTTTATTTATTTGAGCACTTAGAAAAAAAGTAGTATAGAAAAGAACACTGTATTTCTTTGTTCATATTCTCTCATCTTATGAATATATATTTGATATATCTGTTTGGCAAATTTTCATTTACTCTACTTCATGATTGGGTTTCACTAGGTTGTAGCATATTTGCATCATAAGTGCTATTTGAATTTGCTTTATCATATATGCTGCGTTATAAACATTTATATTTTGCATTGTAGTGCAATGATAGACATATATAGTACTCTTTCCTGGTGACATTTGTATATTTAATAAAGAAGCTGATAAATATTTGAACTTCCAGGAGGCTGTGGTGTCTGAGTTGAAGAGGATGAATGATGAGGTGGAAAACCAAAAGGACGGAGAAAATTCTCTCAAGGATTCTGAACTTTTTAAGAAGCACTATGCTGCAGTTCTTTTTCAGTTAAACGAAATTAATGAGCAGGTATGAGGACTCCATGGACTGATTAGCATATTTTTATTAGGGTGAGCTTTCGGTCAGTTCGGTCGGTTTTCACCTGACTTTCCAACTGAAACGAATAAAAGAAAATGCACTCAATAAACCAAACCAGACCAAAATGTTTCAATCAACTTCTTTTCTCCATACCTGCTAATTTAAAAACCATTCATCTTATCCCCCCACCCACCCCAAAACACACACACACACACACACACACACACACACACACACACACACACCAAAAAAAATAAAAAAAAGCCACAACATCCCATCCTAAGCCACATTTAACCCTAGTCAGCAATGTACGGTAGAAAACTACAGCTTTTTAATAGGAGTGAAAAAACCTCTAAACGTTGGAAAATTTGCGAAGCGGTGAAAATAGAAATATAGAGATGTGTGCAAATAAATAAACAATAAAAAGCCATAGATTTGGATTTTTCACTGCTTTGGAAAATTTTCAAGCAAAAAGTCTATTGTACCTTGACATGCACAATCAAGCAAACAAAAAACCGTAGAAAACACAATGTATTTGTTGTTTGTTGCGGATGAGGAGAAAAGAGACACGAAATGGCTGGAATTTCCCTCCTATTAGCTCTCAATTGCTGATAAAAAAGCTGATGAGGGTGATGAGGGGCAAGTTGGGACTTGTGATTGTGAATGGCTGTGAGAGTGAGATTGAGAGAGAATGAAAAGTGAAAACTGAGGAGTCGAGATCGAAAAGGAATGAAGATGGGATTTACGGATCTTGTTAGTTTAGTTTTAGCAGGGATGGACACTGCATTTTGAGAAAGGATAAAGTGCAGCAATTTGCAGTCAGTCTTTCCATGTTAACTGAAAACTGAAAAACCAAAAATTCAATATCCTGTTGGGAACTGCATCGATTTAATCTGAAAAGGAAATCGAATAGACCAAACAGTCTGAATAAAACTGAATAGACTGAACCAAACGCCTCATCCCTAATTTTCATTGTGTTATGGCAATTGCTTGAATTGATCACTTCTTTGTGTAGGTTTCTTCTGCTCTCTTTTGCTTGAGGCAACGTAACACGTATCAAGGAAGCAGCCAACAAATGTGGTTGAAGCCCATGACCAGCGTAGGTGAACCAGTTGGGCACTGCAGTGTTTTTGATTATTCTGCAGATGAGACTCAGGAATCTGGATCTCATGTGGCTGAAATTCTGGAAAGTTCAAGAGCAAAAGCCCAGACCATGGTTGACGCAGCTATGCAGGTGTGGAAGATCACTTAACTTCTTCTTCTGATCTCTTGTTTGCATTTGCACCCTGTTAATTTTTAAGTCAGAGTCACAGTAGATAATGTCTTGCTCCGTAGTTGGTTACGTGTGTTTTTGTCCATTTCATATAATGAGCCATCTTACAGCATAGGTGGTTTATAAGGGTATCCAATGATTACTTCATTTTCTTCTTACCAATTGAAACTGTTTCAGGCAATGACATCTTTGAAAGAGGGAAGCGTTGTTGAGAATATTGAGGAGGCTATTGATTTTGTAAATAATCAGCTTCAAGTAAATGATTTAAGCTCTCCGGCCATGCGATCTTCAACCACTACAAATTTGGTTCAGAGTAATCTGGCTTCTCAGGATCAGTCAAGTTCCTGTGCAGCAAATGTGGGGGCAAACTATCATGCTCCTGATGCTGACTCTGACCATATGTCTGATCAAAATGCAACACAAATCCCTACAGAACTCATTACAAAATGTGTAGCTACTTTGCTCATGATTCAGGTGAGTTTTGGACTTTCAGGGTTTATTCCATATTTTCCTGTTCTTTACAAAATCTCTTTTTCTCGGTAAATTTTTTTTCCCTACTAATTGTTACACTTGAGAGCCTCTGGTTCTGATTATTATATATTTATAAAACAAAATGCAGAAATGTACAGAACGACAGTTTCCCCCGAGTGAGGTTGCTGAGGCACTGGATTCTGCAGTTACGAGCTTGAAGCCATGTTGTTCACAGAATCTTCCAATATATGCAGATATTCAGAAATACATGGGGATTATTAGGAACCAGATATTGGCACTCATACCTACGTAGCCCGTAATGATTGCTTTTCTTAGTTTCTTCCCTCTGGAAAAGAGAAAGAATTGTACAATATCTGATTATGGCAATCAGAAATGTATTTCCCTCGATTCCTTTTTTCCTGTTTCATGTTTGGTAATCTTAAACAGGAATCTGTACATGTATCAAAGTACCTGTAGTTGGTTCCACGGCTGTTATTAATACAAGAATCAGCCTCTATCATTCTTTGAGACCTTGATAACCATTGCCAGTATGTTTCTAGTTTCTACCATTACAAACTGAAATCTCCAAAGGCATAATCAATCTTGGTTCTCTGAAATTGATGGTACAAAGTGAAGAAACGGATAAAAACAAGTGTATATATATACATAGGAAACATAAAAATACTCACTAAAATTCCCATTTTCATTTTCATCTTGATAGCCTATTATTTTTAAAAGAATTTTAGAAGTCGAAACTTAATATTGTACTCTTTTCCTAAAATAAGATAAATAAGACCAGATTAAACATCCATTAAAATTTCAGAAGCCAGATTCGGCGTTTTTCGGCTGATACAAAATTTTTAAGTGAATGAGACCTAGAAAGGGAAAAAAGAAAATCCTTTGGAACAGGCATACAGACAACTCTCACCAACTAGAACATTCAGATCACTAGCTCTGGTCCCCAGCAACTTAAACATCAGAATTTCTTACACCAATAAAAGAATTATTGAGGAAAGGAATCCGGAGAAAATGGTGATAAATTCTAGTCAATCAATACAGTGGCGACCCCTAAAAGAAGTCAACAACACATCCTTGGATTTGTGGATTTTTGGTATATGAACATCTAATTCTAGTTTTTTCAGTTTACCAATCATCATATTGTATCCTCTCTGCACTCTGCTGTCTCAATCCCTAGTTCTCATAGCATCTAACAAGTTCTTCAAGTGCTATATCGACAATAAACACTAGTTTTGGTCACAATTTCAGCTTCTTTCTGGGCTTTTTCAATTTTGCACACTCATCATCGTCCACCAGCTGCAACAGAAAGAATTCTTACCAGTCAATAACAAACTTTTTTCTTGCAATAAAATGCAAGGAGAGTGAGTAACAAACCATCAATGACGAACCTTTTGTTTTTTAATTTTATTTTTCTTTTCCTTTTTCTTTTTCTTCTTCTTCTTCTTCTTTAGGGAAGAATTTTCCACTCTTTCTTCTGCAGAGTCCTGAAAACTTTTGAACCAATAAGAAACTGCACAAGAAGGAACATCAAAGACGAAAATGGGAATGCTAAATCCAAGCACCTCAGAGTCACCAAATGAAGTAACATGATGAATAATTCTTCCAGAATTCGAAGTGCCACCTGATATATGAAACAAAGTAAGAAAATCAGGAGCATTTCTATTGACAGCTTCCTTAGTATGATCTAAAAGATATTGCAGACGAGAAAATTAGACCATAGACTAAGAACTCACAGAATCTAAATGAAGAATCATGAAAAATCCAAGATTTTCCCATGTCAAATTTGAAAGGACTAATAACTAAATTTAACTAACGAATTAAGAACAATATACAGAAGCAAGTAATCCAAACCCGAATATCAATAATGCTTCTAAAAATGGATATTATGAGTCGAAGTAAACCTCAAAACCAAATTTATCTAGTGTGAATCAATCTATAATCCAATGCAAGAAATCAAGGAGTACAAACAAAAAGAAAGACGCAAATATTGATTACTGGAAGAGACAGTGTTCTTGGCGTTTTTTACAGCCAATTCAACAAGGTCGGGATTGATAGAAGACAAGCCATTAGGATCTTGAAGCTTTCTCTCAAGGAACTTGGCGAGTGCAGAAGCCTTGTTCGTCTTCAACGGTCCGCCCGGGTGAGCCAATCTTACATCGATAGATAAACAAATGGATTATTGGTATAAACAGAGATTAGTTAATAAATCAATCAAAATCCCTAAATTGAAGAAAACTTCAGAAGAAAAGAGAATTAAAAGAAAAAAGAGGAAAAAACCTGGGTTGGGAGGAACGGGAAGAAGAGGGAGGAGGGAGAGGCGCGAATTTGCTACCCCTGAGAGCTCTCCTTTCTTCTTCACTTAGGTCTTCCATCCGTCTCACGCAACGATTCTTTCAATTCTCTGACAATGGGATGACTGATTTTCTATTAGTCATACGACGTCATTTCGGCTGACGTTTGTTCTAGTTTGAATAGCGGCCGGTTTAGGACGACAATCATATTATTATATATATATATATTCCGCCCCGGTGAGCCAAATCTTACATCGATAGATAAACAAATGGATTATGGTATAACAGAGATTAAGTTAATAAATCAATCCAAAATCCCTAAAATTGAAAGAAAACCTATCAGAAGAAAAGAGAATTTAAAGAAAGAGGAAAAACGTGGGTGGGAAGGAACGGGAAAGAAAGAGGGAGGAGGAGAGGCGCGAATTTGCTACCCTGAGAGCTCTCCTTTCTTCTTCAACTTTAGGGTCTCCATCCGTCTCACGCAACGTTCTCATTCTCTGACAATGGGATGACTGATTTTCCTATTAGTCATACGACGTCATTTCCGCTGACGTTTGGTTCTAGTTTGAAAGCGGCCGGTTTTAGGACGACAATCATATTATTAATATATATATATATATATATATATTTATTTATTTACTTGTATATAATTATGGGTCGGGTCGGGTCATCATATTAAACTGAGAACAATATGCCAGGTCATCGGTAAATGGCGTAGTTTTACCACAGGAGGGGAAGGTTTCCCGTCATTAACAGAAATGGAGAATGCCAATTGTCAAGTCATACATACAAACCGCGCATAATCCTGCGCGGAGGTAAAAGTTTCCTCTCCGATCTACAAATGACTCGAGGCAATCAGAACGACAGCACAATAGAAAAACGAGTTTCTGAACGACAGATTATTTACATTGAAAAAGTACTTGAAAGATTTAAAGTATAAAATTAGCATCTAGACCATCAGGTTTATCAGCAAATTGATGTTAATTACAATATAATTATAATTATAATAGTAATCTAATTTGACTACATCTATCATAACATAAGTTCCTTCTCCCATTCACCCCCTTATCACAAACTTGAAATCTCACATTTAGCAGCTAGAAACCGGTAATCAACATCATCAGTTCTCTATTGCTGCCTCACGAGCAAGAAAATGCAAATTTTAAACTTTCTCCTGCTGGTATAAAACTCCAACCAGTAACACATAAAGGAAGGAGGGGGGGGGGTAAGGAAAAAGGATGAAAGAAAAATGGAAAAGAAATTAAGGCAGTTACAACCCTGTCAAATTTTCTAAGGACCAATCACAGACTAACATAGGAGAGTATTTCATTTTAATGTTGCTCCTCCCCATCTCTTTTTACTACTTAAAAGAAGCAGCATAGAACTATTACACGTCCCATGCTCCCCAAATACATGAAATTTACATCAATGGCTCGCAGTAGTTTTCAGTAAAAAGGACGGGGAGATGAACAAATTAGGGAATCAGGAGAGAATCAGCTCTCACATTGCATACCCCTCTTTTCAGCCTAAATTCTAAAAGTTAGGCTACCAAGCACAGGGTCAATCAAATGGTAGACTTCAAAGAAATGGGATCGAAGTGACCGTGGAAAGTGGGTCTTCCTTGGAACAAGGCAGGAGATGCAGCAAAAACATTTGCCATCAGTCATAAAACCACTGCACAATCTCTTCCCAATTAAAACTTTCATGGTCACTTTAAACTATCCAAGCAAGAATTTGAAGATGTCACTCAGGGTAACAATGCCTTCTACACGTTTGCTGCCAGCTTCCACAATTATGAGCCGTCTTACACCTGAAATCCCAGGGTTGAGGGTCATTAGTTTGGTGCAGTTACATTCGTAAGGAAATTGTGAAAGAAATTTTAATTCACCTGGGTTTGCCAGTCTCTCCATTACTTTTTGCAATGTATCGGAACGCAAACACATTTGACATCTTTGACTTCTCAATTCATATGGAGTGTATGAGTCTTGTCCCAATTGCAAAGACTGCCCAGTTGCAAAAAGTTTAAATAAGGTGAAGCATACATAAAAAACAAAGCCTAGAATAAACAAAACTACATCTTGTAGATTGCTATGAAGTGAAACAAATGCAGAAGGTCCAACAAGTAGGTACAATCTAAAACTTTTTATGAGCTCTCTGAAGTTTAAGTTTAACAGGCAATATCAAGGATTCTCCAATAAAATTGCACCTGCGTACTACTAAGGTCCTCACTCCCCATAGAATATACACTCAAATTCTACAGCCTATGAGACCAATACATATCAATGTTGACAATTCCAAATTTGAGAATCTAAGGAGTATTGCCATATAATAATCCAGTTCAAAAAGAAGTTGAGAACGTGAAAGAAAAAACTAATTTAAGTTACGTCTTTCAAATTAACCAGTATGAGGTAGCTCACTGAACTTCATTCAAGAAACTGGAAGGGGTAAAAGAGCAGTACCTGATGAATAGTCATTTCATTGATATTAATGTGCGTATAGACTCTGTCTTTTGCCAAAGCAGTTATATCACTGTTCAAACAATCAGTTATCCCCAAAATCAAAGAACAGTTGCAAATTGAACTCCGTATGCAGTCTTATTACACTAAGAAGAACTACTTACCTTCGACAATATATATCTAGTAACGAGTCATTATCATCAACTATTGGTATTGAACTTACTTGAGCTGCAAAGACAAGACAATAGCATAAGGATTCACATAATATTTAGACTGACTTGAGCATATCATCATCTAGTTGATTATACCATAAGAACCACTTCTTCACAAACTGATATGATCAGGCCAATCCACTAAACTTGATATCCTAAGGAAATAACTAGCTAAGTTAGTCAAGTCCTATGATAAATCTTGCTCACACATGGTAACAGGAACTAAGCAAGATGAAGTAATCCAAGTTCACATAGGCAGTAATCAGCCCCCATGAGAGTATGAATAAAGAAAGAAGGGCTAATTATATATTAAAATTAACTGAGATATAAAACCATCTGACCAAATAACATGTTTCTTGGCATTTAAGCATTTGGTATAAAATTCCAGGTATGCGATAATATCCATTCTATTACCAGTCTTGTGTACTTTTTTGCTAATGAATCTCCATGGAATCCCCAATTAGCCTTTCTAAGACCCCTTTATTTCTCTCTGAATCCAAAGTTACAGCTAAGAAAATTTGTCAAGGGAAAAAAACGGCTCATACATTTTATTTAACCAATTTGCACCATTTGTAAGTAAATAGGCCTATCACATATCTTTTTGATATTTTAACTTTGAGAAATACTTGGGATTATTTGTGGAATCTCATAAGTCTGGGTCATTTGCAATCTCAGATGAATATACCGACTGCATGGTTAGTACTTAATACTGGCAAAACAATTTCAAGGAGTTTACTAGAAAAAGATATGGGTCAATATCATTGAAATATGAACTTCTTCATCGCGAATGACTGTTTCTCCGTGGATAACCATTTTTCCATTTTATGCACTTGAAGGAAACTAATCATACCTTGGATCAACAAGTTTAAAGCTGAACTAAGTGGAGCGCTTGGTCTCAACATTGCCAAAGGGCGCCTGTTAGATTCTCCAATTTTTGGAACCCATGTACCTACTGGGATTGCACAAATTGGCAGTTGGAGTATGGGCAAAGTGGCAGAACAATGTCTAAAATACCTGCAAATACCTGTAAATTAAAGTCTCTTTGTTAGTAATAAAACTTGTGAAATAGTTCAGCAAGCCAACCAAAGGACTTACATTTAAGTATTCCAGAGAGTGAAGCAAGATGCAGTAGCTGGGGAAATGAACCATCTTCTGAAGAGGAATGGATGATGGGAACTGTAGCCACCTCGTTTTGCAATATTCTCAAAGCAACCTCTTTCAAATTGTCATATGGCCCAGCCTACCACAATCAGAAAATCCCTTGATCAAGCAACAAAATCCAGATCTACTGAAATTTTCCGTGGCAAATCATACATCACATTATCTAATGCTGACTTGAATAAGTTAACAACATTGCAAAGGACATGGAGGAACAAGAAGAAATAATCACATCTACAAACACATATTAGTAGGTCATTTACAATGAGGAGAAGCACGTCATATCGATAACTCACATGGATGATACGTCTAGAAAATGGCCTCGCATGCCCATCAATCTGTCTATTCAGATATGCTTTTCCCTCTTTCCAGGCAGATATGGTGTGTGTATCAAGCTCTTCCTCTGTCAAATTTGATCCATGATTTCCAAGCTGCAAGTTGAATGTAACTCAGCATTACAGGTAACAGAGAACAGCACAGTCAAAGACCTTTTCCAATTACAGTAGCATCTGGTAGGAATCAATAAGCAAGTAGTTGTTGCCGGATATCATGATAACATCTTAAAGATCATCAAGTACATTATGGTTTATTCTAATGCATAATATTCCAGAGGAAAACAATATCCAAGAACAAAGTGACGGAAGGGGTTGGAAGAACTTCAATATAGAATTTGCTTTAAGGTTCAAATTACTTTTGAACTTCAGTACCTATCGTATAATATAATATGAGGAACAATGCCTCAAAATATTGTAGGGGCATTATTATCTTGTTCGATCTATAATCCACCAATAGAAAATAATCAGGAACTGAGTTTCAGAATTATAAACAACTAAATAATTTACATTTAGAAAACTCAACAGGCAAGAGAGAATGTGATTTGATATGCAATTACCTCTCTCAAAATTAAAATGAAATCCAATGCACTAAGCATTCCAACAAACTGGCCCTTGCTGAAGTCCCAAAGAGGCGCCATGGGGATTCCCTGGAAACAGCTTAACTCAGAAAAAATGCATATCCAGGTTCTCGTCCATAAAAGTAAATATGCACAAATGCCATCACCGACAAAGAAGTGAAAGATGGTAAGATGAAAAAGCCCTGGGCAAAGATTCTAGAGCCAAATGGCTTTGAGAACAAACAAAAAATTGCTCCCACTCTCAAACATGAAATAAATGATCAGTGCTAACATGAAAATTACACATAAGGAAGTACCAAGAGGGGCCAAAAATGCCCAACAGATTATAGCATACTAGTTACTACATGATGTTCTTTCCATTTTTAGAATATGTCTATCATCATTTCATTAGTACTTTCACAACAATGAATCACTACAATGCAAGAAGAGTACTTTTCATATGCAAATCGTAAAGGGTTTAAATTTGCTTTAGATGCAAAGTTAATTAACTCAACTTAACTAAACCAAGAGTCAATATAGCATTAAGTCCAAATGTGTTTCTCTCTCTTTTCCTCCAGGCATCTCTATTCAGAATATGTGACAGAAAGTTCAAAAATCTCAGTACATAGGTACATTCAACAAGATTGTAAGGTTATGAGAGAAAAAAAAAAAGAAAAATTGCATACCTGCTCATACAAAATATGAAATGCTTGCTTTACTGGTAGATCAACATCCAATGCAACTACCTGTAATCATTATGTACTAAATTAGGAGAATAAGCAAGTAATTAGCACACAAAAGAATAACCGCATGAGAAGTTTCATAATAAAGACTGTTGGCAAAAGATCCAAACCTTGCCTGACTTGGGAAGTAACTCATATGACGTGTGTGTAGACAAAAATACAGAAATCCGATGACGAGAGACCTGTAAGTCAGCCTCCGATATCCTTGTTACCACATCACTTGCTGTGTTATCTGATACATGGACCTGCATTATAAATCACATCTCTTATACATTATGTGCAATCTAACACCAATATGTGACAGTCAACACAACCAAGAAAATAGCAACTGATAATCCGCAATATGAGGATACTCAGGTTTTCCTATGGCAGAATAAAAAGCATGAAATCAATTTATTAAACAAGAAATGAAAAGGAAAGGCATTTCATTGACAATAAGTGGAATATCAGTTTTTGAAATGTTAAAAGAACATTAACGTAAGATTTGGGAAATCAATGTCAAATATTAAGGCAAAACATCATCTCACCACACGTCTAAAAGTCTCGTTGTCCAATTCCATACCCAATGGCACCTCTGGACCTATGACAGGATTAAAATTGGATTCCCCAGTGAATAAGACAGTGTTCACCACCCCATATTCACTTGTTAAGCAAGGTTGGCGTTCATCATGCCGCCATTCTCCATCAACCAAAAATTTATACTGCATGGTCAAATATCATAGTGCATCAATATATGGAAAAAACTATCGCACATTCAATGTGCTATTAATGATATAAAATGTATATTAGAGCATATTTTACTCAGGTCCCAAGTTTTCATGAGGTTTGATGAATCAATTTTATATCCAAGTAATTCAAGCTTATTTTCTGCAGCAGTGATCAAAGGGTCCACATGTACCTCGAAAGAAAACTTCCATTTCAGCATGCATTATGAAATTGACAAATCTTCAACCATATTGTGGATAAGCGATTGCCATGAACTCCCAACTTTTATAAGTGAATTTTATACGAACTACTTCTCTTTAAAAAAAAAAAAAAAAAAAAAAAAAAAAAAAAAAAAAAAAAAAAAAAAAAAATCCTCCACTCAGCATTGATACTGAACTTCGTAAAAATCAAAAATGCTGATATACGACTTCACCAAGTGCATGTCATAAAAGTAAAATTTATCATTACGTCTTGAATAGCAAGGCAAACCACCTGGATACCCGGGTGTTATGCGCAAATGGCCTTGAAATACAGTAAGGACAACCTTCCATCGGAAGACATTAAGGCAACAAGCCGGTCCATATTCACAATAAGTATTAAGGAGGCAACCCAATCAATCAAAGACGTAACATTTCCCAATCAAATAACCCTAAAAGAAAAAAAAATTCTCCAGCCTGTCAAAGGAACCGCTGAGAAAAATACACTTCCGACCACCCGTGAGGCCACAACCAAACCGCATTAAGACCGGTACCCGACTCCAGCACCACCCACTTCTCGTTAAAAAAAAAAAAAAAAAAAAAAAAATCCTCCACTCATAGCATTGATACTGAGACTTCGTAAAAAATCAAAATGCTGATATACGACTTCACCAGTGCATGTCATAAAGTAAAAATATCATTACGCTTGATAGCAAGGCAAACCCACCTGGTGATACCCGGGTGTTATGCTGCAAATGGCTTGAAATACAGTAGGACAACCTTCCATCGGAGACATAGGCACAAGCCTGGTCCATCTTCACAATAAGATTAAGAGGGCAACCCATCAATCAAAGCCGTAACATTTCCCAATCAAATAACCCAAAAGAAAAAAAAATTCTCACCTGTCAAAGGAACCGCTGAGAAATACACTTCGACCACCGTGAGGCCACACAAACCGCATTAAGACCGTACCCGCAACTCCAGCACCACCAGCTTCTCGTGCAGAATCCATGCCCGAAGCAAACATTGTGCCTCACCCAATTTTACAAATAAAATTTTTTTAAAAAATGCCCCCTTTAGTTCATTCACTGCAAAAGATATTGAAGCTACCAATTAAAAAAAAATTCTCTCATAAAATAAAACCACTAAAAAGCGAAACAAAATTATATTTTCAGAAATATAATCGAAACGATCAATAATTGGCAACTGTCCGGAGCAGTACCAGTACCAAGAACGAAAACTCACCGAGAAGAAGAAGCTAAAGGAGCTTCGAAATTTAAGAAATGGTAAAATCTAATCGACCTTGAGGATAAGTAATTCGAACCCTAATGAGAATGATGAATGAATAATTTATATAGTTGTAAATAGACGAAGTTATAAATGAAAATAATAATAAGAGGAAGAAGAAGAATCGATGATAATGGCGAAAGGGGTTAAGATCGAGAGAGGAAGCGATACGATCGAATCTAATTTTCAAACCCTAATAAAATATCACAAAAAACAAAAGACAGAAACTTTGATAGAGATGTAATTTGATTCATTGTATTCCATTTGGTGGAAAAAAAAAAATTTTTTTTCCCTAAATAAAAGAAAGTCCACGGGTTCGTGAAAAATAATGGGCGGTTTATTTAGGTACAGTGGTAAAAAGGTAAAACTGTTAAAAATAAGAGTGACGTATGGTTTAACTTTTTGATAGCTTTTAACACGTGCGGCTGATGCAAAGTGGAGACAAGTGGGGACCAACCCAAATTCTGCTGGCTCTCTTCCAATCATAGTTTCATGGAATTTTTTGTTAATCAACAATTTATTTTAATTTCCTAATTTATTTAGGATAATTACATCATTTAATTAATTTTCTTTCCACATATGTAAATACGATTTGAGTAATTTGAAATGCATCATATTTGGGGGAACTTTTTAATCAGTAATTTGAGATAATTATGGATTACTTATTAGATAATTACATGTATGTATGATTTTCATGTTTTATTTTTTTCTTTTTTTTTTTTCTGAACATAAGTATTACTTTCATTATCATATTCATTTTGAAATTTTAATGCTTCATTTATAAGATGATAATAATAATGATGCTAACAAAGTCAGATTTTGAAAAAGCCCGAAAGTATGAGCCCAGTGAATTAGGCTACGATAGGTTAAATTGGGTCTGAATTTTGTAATGGGCCCAAGAGAGCCCAATAATTTGAGCCCCCAATTGGTTTTTAGGCCCACAATCAGACCATCTAGCTGGGCCAAGATTTTCATATTGGGCCACATTTGGCCCGAATCTCAATAATGGGCCCAGTAAAACTGGACCTAAATTTGCATAATGGGCTCCATCTCGGGCCTAAATTTACACAATTAGCCCATATATTGGGCTTAAATATCCAAAATCGGCCCAATAAAATTGGGCCTGAATATCAATAATGGGCCAGATGTTGGGCCTGGATTTTAATGGGCCTAATAAAATTGGGCTTGAATTTGCATAATGGGCCGAACGGGACATGTCCCAAGGCACAACATTCGCATTCAACCTGGCCATAGCTTAGTAACTTGCTACAAGCCAAACGATGACGTTTTGCATAGTACCTAAACAGGTATAAAAGAAAGGAATTTATTTTGTTTTATTTAAAATAAAAATTTTTACAATCATAAATTACTATTTAATTTTAAAAACATGAGAAAACACTGTGAAAGTGAAAGATTAATATCAGAATATCATTATAATTATTAATCAATTAATTAAATTAAATTAGTTTTAAAAAAAATTAATTATTAATATTAAATTAAATTTAAAACAAACAAAACCCGCAAGATACCCAAAAAAACACATCAAGCTTCTTTCCATTGCTGCATACATCAATGCAAAGGAACAAGGGAGAAGTTAATTTTTTCAGAATCCAATTGAGCTCGCTCTCGTGACCCAGCCGAGTCAAGCTCGAGTTATTCCTGATTGAGATTGTCCAATCAATCTCTCAACTTCCGATCGCCGAATCCGATCGTGAGTTTTAATAGATAATTTAATGGTTAATCGCCATTTTGATTGGCTTTAATATCTCAATCAATGAGGGTCTGTGGTTTGAGAAGGTGATAGTTGTTTGTTAGGGCAATTAGTTCGTATTTTTTGAGCCCTCTTTCAAGTCGAAGAGGGGGTCTGGCCCCTTCTATTCTGCTTCTTCTTTTCTTTTCCCTTTTTTGGAATTTTGTTTTGAGGAGTTTTAAGTGATGCTGGACTTTAGGGAAGGTATGGTTAGGGTTTTGGGGTCAGGGTTAGGTTTTTAGTGTTGGTCCTTTGGGAGGTGTAGGGATGGAAGAGAATCCTGAGCTTGAGGAAGGCGAGGCTTTCCAGTACAAGGATGATGACGACAACAACATAGACCCTGAGATTGCTCTCTCTTACATTGTAAGGGTTCAATTTGATGTTGTTGCTTCAGTTTAGTTTTTTCAATGGTGATTGTGCTTAATTTTCTAACTTAAATCAATACATATTATTTAACTTAAAATTTGGAGTTTCTTTAATTGGCATTTATGCTAATTTCTAAATTTAATTAACAATTAATTGTAATAGGATTGAGTAATGGTTTGTCTTATGTAAATGTATTGGATAGTGAGTTTCGGTTCTGTTAATTATACTTTTGCTTGGATTTAATCACTAAAATTAAAGTTTGTTTGCATTCTGAAAAAAGATGGGGAAGGAAATTATGAGGTTTTGCATCTCTATCCTCTGAGAATCAAGCACAAGCCTTGTCATTTGGCCGAGAGTTATTATTGATACTTGAATTATGAAAATTTACTTTTTACATACACTTTTGGTATTGTTCTGTTCTTTCCAGTCATCTGGATGATAGACAGGACATGAAAAGCCTTTTCAGATTGCTTTTAGTTTGTAAATTTACATAGATCAGGTGCATCTTTTGTGGACTTTTATAAAGTCATTAGATTAGAAGGTATCTTTATACTGCAAGGTTATATTCAGTAATGGAAGAAGAAACTTCCCTCAGTCAAATATGTGGAGAACATGTTGCTGAAACTATTTGCTTCTTAGAATGATTTAATGCCTTGTGAGCTAGAATTTTGAAACAAATGGAGCTTTTCATTAGCCTAGCAATATCATCAATCATGTAACTGCTAAGAACATGGGTGGAAGGGCAGAACAGATGGAAAAGAAATTTTCACATTTGATTTTTGTAGGAAAATAGAAAGAACATAGACTGTGAAACAAATAGAAAATTTTACTGAAGTTATGCATTTCTATTACAATCAATTGAAGTATAAAGGTCTCTGTAATGATCCGTAACTGTTGATTTATTGGTCGTTAACAATGACGGATATTCCTTCTCCAATGTGAGCAATGGCTGTGCTCATTGTATCTATTGTGATTGTACCTCATACAAAAACTGCTGTTGTCCTTGTTTCTTTAAAAGCAAATTAATGTAGGCTTCTTTATGTTTCCTGAAGGATGAGAAGATTCAAAATGTGTTGGGTCATTTACAAAAGGATTTTGAGGGTGGGGTTTCCGCGGAGAATTTGGGTAAGTGATTCCTAAAGGAATTTTTCCATCAACCACAAATGACATGGTAAGCAGTTTTTGTTCTCTGAAAATGACGGTTATTTTTTTGTTAGGGGCTAAATTTGGTGGCTATGGCTCATTTTTGCCTACTTTTGAACGATCTCCACAACGAAACTCTGTTTGGCCACATCCAAAGACTCCACAAAGAAACTCTATAGCACTAAGATCTCCTAACAATTTGCCTGTGGAGGTATATGGAAAATTTCCCTCCTCTTTTTAATGATTTGGTAAAAATCTGATATATATGGTTGACATTTTGTCAGCTTGGGCAATTCTATTTTACTTGAGAAATGTGGATTATGTTACCATACAGGGTGCCTCCCAGTCCCAGAGTTTGAAAGTTCCCTCCGACATTGCCCCATCTGTGAAGGTTGGAACTGCTTCCTACAGTGCCAATGCATTTCACAAGCAAGGGCTGGCATCTGGGGATATTTCAGTCAAGCGAGATTCTAACATGTCTTCTGCCCTAGTTTCTCAGAAGTCCAATAAAAAGGTTGAAAATTTCAACAAATCAGGGAATTTGTCTGACCAAAGAACACTGAAGGTCAGGATAAAAGTGGGTCCTGATAGCGTGGTGCGAAAAAATGCTGCAATTTACAGTGGTCTTGGGCTTGATAACTCTCCATCATCATCATTGGGAAACAGTCCTAGGGAAAGTGATGGAATGATGCCTTCATCCCAACAGATTGCAAAGGAATCTCCCACTAGTATTCTTCAGGTAAAGGTTCTTTCTCCTTCTATATTTTGTTCATGGGCGTTGGATGAACATAGCGATATTGTCTTTATGAATTTCCTCTTTATAATATTTAATAATGATGATTGGATGAACTAAAAGATACCTGGCTAATTATGTCTTGAAACAGATGATGACTTCCTTCCCGGTCCCTGGAGGTGTCCTAATATCACCTCTTCATGACAGTCTACTTTACTTGATGAGAAAGGATAGATTCTCCAGAGACACCAGGACTGTGCCTCTCATCAAGTGTAGTCAAGACAATTTTGTTGCGAAGGCTGATGAGTCAGTTTATTTTATGGGTAATGGGAAACTGTTGAAGGGGAAGGAGGTGAAGTTTGATGGGAAGAGTGAAAGGGCAGTAGAAGTGAAAAATGGGAATGATACTTTTGAGAATTCCAAAGCATTTTCAGCCAAGAAAAAGAAAGAAAATGGTACTCCAGAGAGCAAGGATATGTTGTCTAACAAATTCCAGAGCATGCCTTTGCTAGGTACAGCAAATGATCATGAGACTCAGAAAGCAACTGGCAGGCCATTTGAAGTTCCCAGGGCACCTGATCAGGATGGGGTGAGAGATGGATTGTTTTCTTCTGACTTGATACAGGAAGACTCTTCAGAGTCCAGATCTTGCCAGGGTAGTGGCAAGAGTGAGAAGAGAAATGGTAGTAGTGGTTCGGTGGAAAAGTTTTCAGAACATAGAGCAGTAATTTTTGACAAGGATTCGTCAGTTAACTTGAGGGGTAATGCTACATCCAAGAATGGTAAAGCTTCTGTTCCTTCAAAAGGTTACTCTGATGTATCCAAATACAAGGACGACCTTAAAGTGGGAGCACAAGCTCCTCCAAAACAGAGGATTGGTCAGCAAGCTGCGTTTCATGTACAGGATGAAATCTCCGTGCCTTGTGTTAAGGAAAAGCGATTAAAGCAGGGCAAGAAGTCACATGGCAATGGAAATAGCAAAAGAGCACCTGCTATTCTAACAAAAGAAAGGTCAGGGATTGTTGTTAGTGGATCAACTAAAAATATGATGGGTGCTGCTCACAGAGTTCCTAAGAGTAAAGATAAGGCAAACAAGCTGAAGTTGCAGAAGGATATCAGTACGTCCAGACATAATCTTAGAGATCCTTTGGACTTAAAATTGGAAAAAAATAGTCAAATGGCTTTTCAGGAGGGACCTTCTGGTAGTTGGCGGAAGGAACCTACTGTAGATAATTTAGAAATGGAACACTATGCATCTCTTGATAGGTCGAGGGAAAGATTTAGGGGTAAAAGAGTTGGTAACCAGCCGATACCTGGGCCTTTTGCCAAAGATGTTGCATATGCAGGCACTTCAATTAGTGGAAATGGATTTTCTTCTCAAGTGGGCCCTTCAATAAGTGGAAATGGATTTTCTTCTCAAGCAATACCACCTGTTATGGATCCTATAATTGAACTAGAAAATTGGGTCTGTTGTGATAGCTGTCAGAAATGGCGGTTGTTACCCTATGGCACAAAGCCTGAGCAACTCCCTGAGAAGTGGCTATGTAGTATGCTGAACTGGCTGTAAGTTTTGTTTTTATTTTGCTTAAATATGAGTAGGAAATATAATTTTGTTTGCCTTTGGCTGCAAGATGATGCTTTGAGAGGAGATCATGCATTTCATTTTTCAATTATATCTTCAGGACTTATCAAAATTCAACAAAGCCTTGCTCCTTTCTTAATAAGTTTTGGGGAGATGAATATCAGTTAGTTCAATTTTTTTTTTTTTTTGGCTTAATGGAAAGATTTAGCATTTGATTCTTTTCACTTGAATTCTTCTTACCTACTGCGTATAATAAGTATTCTATCATTTTCATTCTTATAATAGCTCTGAAGAGTGGTCCAAGTGAAATAAATAAACTTGTTTGAAATTTTTCGCTTTGAAAAAAAATTGTGAATGTGGCAATACACACTTGATCCATATTGCACATATAAACATCTGTGTGCCTGATTTTATGCTTTTGTAAATTTGAAGGCATGGAATGAACCACTGTGACATTAGTGAGGAAGAGACAACGAAGGCTGTTCATGCATCGTATGCTGTGGGTCAAAGTCATATGCAAAATCATGCTAATGGGATCACTTCAGGAGTGAATGTCCAACATGTTGATCACAATTATCAAAGTCTTGATTCTCGTGCTGTGTCTTCACAAGGAAAGAAGAAGCATGGTCTGAAGGAAATAGCAAAGGCAGGTACAAATAGTGGCATTATCCAGTTGTCAAGCTCTGCAAAAAATCACTTGCAGGATTCTGTAAAAAGCAGAAACTTAAATGATATGAACCAGTTTCCTGCTGAAGTGAATGTAATTGACAAATCTAGTTTTCATCCTTCAAAATCAAATAACTTGGCTGCAGAACAGAAAGAGGATCATATTGTTAGAGGTAATACTTCATTTTAGGCTTATGTTTCTGTGTCTGTTCAACTTGTAGTTCCTAATGTGAACTTGTTTTCTAATGTCTATTAGCCGGTGACACCAAGCGAGCAAAGATGAAAAACAATGGGGAGGCCAATAATCACAGACATTGGACTTCTAAAAAAACCAAGAGAGAAGATGCATCTCATGCTCATAAGCATTCTAATTTGAATATGGACCATCGGAGGATGGATCTCAATTCAAAAGGTGATATGTCAACCAAGGCAAGTGGCAAAGACCTGCTAAAATCAAATGAGCACTCTTTTTTGGGGGATGTGCAATGTGATACTAATGAAAGATTACTAGTTTCTGTGAAAAATCTTGGGGATGTCACTCAGGTTTCATCAGATGGTGGATGCTTTGATATGAAAGCAAACGACAAAATGAATATTTCTATAAAGAAAAGGAAATTGAAGGAGTGGCAGGACAATCAGAAGGGCCTTGACAACAATTTGAATACAGAAGAAATTGGTGACAAAGGATTAACAAAGGAAAAGAAACTCAGGGTTTCAAAGAGTGGGGCTTCCAGTATGAATAACAATAATGATAATTTCGACAAAAAAGAGAAAGTGACTCGCATTATATCATTGGGAAGTCAAGATCATAAAATTGATGGTGTGGAAGCTTTAAGAAGTATGAAGAAGGATAAAAAACCCTGGAAACATAGAAAAAAATTTACATCTGAACAAACTATGGATGGTGTAGATTCATTAAGAAAGGATCTTGGACCTGGACAACTTTCAAGGACAGCCACGTCAAGCTCTTCAAAGGTTTCAGATTCTCTCAAAACAAGAGCAAACTTTGATGACTTGAAAGGCTCGCCAGTAGAATCAGTTTCCTCCTCTCCTCTGAGAACCTCATTTACAGAAAAACTTGGTTCAACCAGAGGAAACGTTCTAGGAAAAGGCGATGCTTCAAATGGAGGTCTTCCTATAATTGATGAACGTAGGAGATGCAGGCATGGGGAAGATGATGGTCAGATTAATCAATCTGGGACAGCAAGGAGGGAGAAAGTCTCTGGTGGCCCTCACCCTGACCACCTTAAAAATTTTCCATCAGATTACCAGAATGGAGGTGCTAATCACAAAATTGGTCAACCTAAATGCTCTGATTTGCTTAATGGTGCCACTGAAATCATGGAAAATCATCAGTTCTCCAGTGATCTGCCTTCTACTCAGAACTGCCGTGATGAGGCCAAAGCAGATAGGAAACACCATGAGAATGTGTTGTTCCAACAGAAATTTGGTAAAGGTTCATCTTTACGGTTGAAGCACAATGACAGGAATTCCACATCTGATTTTGATAGAGATGACAGTAAGTTTTCTGAACCAGTGAATGAACATTGTGAGTTTTCAAAGAAGAGCATAAGGTATGACTCAGAGATCGATCCAAGATCTCATGCACTGTGTAAAAGAATAAACAATGTTAAACACAGTATTCCTGAAAAGCCCAGCAGTAAGTCAAGTAAGGATGAGAAGATTCTTGTAAGCTCTATAGGATGCTCAAAAGACAACAGAATTGCAAATGATGATTCAGATGCACAAAGGAGTGCCAAACGCAGCAGGAAGTTGGATGCTGCTCCAAAGGAGAATCTGGTCCAGGATTTTGACAGTCAAACTAAGAGGAATACAATACAAAAAGAGTCAAGAAGCGGGACCCCAGATTTGTTTGCACATACTGAACGGGAGGCTAAACATGATAGTCAGAGTCACCAATCAGTGTCAGGCTCCCAGCAGGAAGAAGCATCTATTGGTTTTAGGGTTCATGCCTCTAGCAGCAATGAAATGTCAAAGGCATCAAGACACCCTGGAAATCCTGCGAACAAGAGTGGAGCTCACCAAAGTTTGGCTCATCGTGTGCTTGATATGAGAGAGGGCAGAGATCTTAATGCTCCAAGTCCTGGGGGAACAAATTCCTCCAGTCAATCTGCTTCTAATGCCCTGAAAGAAGCCAAAGATCTGAGAGACTATGCGGATCGTCTTAAGGTTTGTCGTCTGCTTGACTTCTTGTTGAATTTTTGAATTTCTTTTATAGGATTCATATGTTGTTGTGCCAGCAGGGGAAAAAAATCCGCTGTCTTTTGTTGTTGTAACTTTTGTAATGGTTTTATGATTTTTAGGTATCTGGCTTTGGTTTTGAAAGCAATGAAACAAACTTCCAAGCTGCTCGGAAGTTTCTTCATGGAGCTTCTCTTCTAGAAACTAGCAATGAGGTTGGCAGGCAGGTGGAGATGACTCAAATGCAAGTTTATAGTACAGCAGCTAAACTTAGTGAGTAAGTGAATATTTCTGACTTGTATGATTAAATCACTCTTATTAGACAAATGTGATAATTCTTTTATAAAATTTGGTGTAACTGTGACTTTGGAGGTATATCTCTCCCATCCTCCTTCCTCATATTTATCCTTGTCAGAATTCATTTTTCACATTGGTGATGAAAACTAATACCTCCAACTATGTTCAAGTTTTAGTTGAGCAAATAAGAAAATGTCTGAAAAATGAGGAACTGAAACATAAGTTGTCTCTTGATTCTCCCTCTCTCTCTTGGTGTTGGTAATTAGGAACTTGTCTTCTACTGATGGATTTTCTAAATCATATAGTTGGCATACTTTTATTTCTTAATAGTATCACTATTCTAATACTTTTCTGGCATACTTCTGTTTTTTTATGGGAATTATGTGTAGATGAATACTTGTTTGCTTATAAAAAGCTGTCTGATACAATTCTATTAGTTTTCAGTCATTTTGTTTTGAATTGCATTGCTGCTTCTTTCTTCAATATTGCTCATTTTTGCATGTAGTTCTTCAGTGGCCTTAGGCCTTGAGTTCTTGCCATAGCTGCATAACAACTTGCATTTCATCTGATACTCTTATGATTAATTCGACATCTTTTTGGCTGTTTTGATGCTTGGTTTTATGGTTAACAGAATATTCTTAAAAAGATCGAGATACCAATTTGGGAGAAATAAAGTGAAAGCAACTGTGGCAAAAATGCTTATGACAGTTGCGATAATAGGTGGCGATTTTGGATGTGTCAATTATATTGATGATTGAGAAATAATGGGGTAGTAATGTAATTGGGGTTTGAATGAGGATGGTTTTAGCTGCAGAATGGAGTACCAGTATTGTAATAGCGTGGTAATGATTATAGGGATGCTATTTATTGAAGGTGGAATTTTAATTTGATAATGAACAAATTATCTAGTTTTTATTCTTGGATTTTTCCCGTAGGCAAAATTATATATAGACAAAGCATGGAACTTTTATTTATGCGGTGATGTTTCTTGGAATCTGATTCGTTGGGTTTCAAAAACCTGAGACTCAGTTCTTTTGCACATTGTGGTGTACATGGTTGATATCTTTGTATTATTTAATCTACCTTTTTAGTTTTTTACTGTTTCCCAGTAAAAAGGAATGGAGTTTGATTAGATTAGAATGAGCCATGCTTTTGTATGGCATGCATATATAGTTGTGAACATCAAATTCATGTTTTAGCCTAGGACATTTTAGGTACACCAGTGGTTTCACGTGGTTTATATTTCCATGAAGTTCTAAAGGTTTTGTTCAGTACTTTTTGAGTTAATACTTTGTTGAAGGTTTTGTTTTTGTTTTGCAACTCCTGTGTGTTTGGCTATACATTTAACCTCTTTAATTTGCAGATGTTGTGCCTTGGAATATGAAAGACGTCATGAAATGGCCGCTGCTGCTTTGGCATATAAGTGTGTGGAAGTTGCATATTGGAGAGTAGTCTACTGCAAAAATTCTAGCTTAAGCCGAGATCGAAATGAGTTGCAAGCATGCGTACAAACTTTTTCCCAGGGTAATAAAATGAAGCCATGATACTTCTTGTATTATTTACTGTTGTTGAAATACTTCTTGTATTATTTACTTGACATGAGTGGAGCTGCCTTTTTAAGCAAACAAAGCCCAAAAATTCTTAGAATGTCTAATTTTTCCTTGGTTATTTTTCTTAAGAGTTTTTTTTTTTTTAAGCACCATTATTTGGATAGCAACCTGTGAATCCAAAAATTAATTTGTTCTTACTAAGTTTTCAATTAGTTTTGGGCTTATGTGCAGTCACCAGTCAAATCTTTTAGCTTTTATAATGATATCTGGTACAGATCAGGGGAAAATTGTAACTTCAAATGTTATTAGAAAATTGTGTTTTATATTATTTCTTTTAGGCAAGCAAACTTTGTAAGCATATATTATACTGATCTCAGGCCATTTTCTTTTGTGAGTGCTTGCACAGTAATCGACCATGCTAAAATGTGCATTGTGTGACAATGAATTTCTTGGATTATTATTCAGGTGAATCACCATCATCATCTGCATCAGACATTGATAACTTAAATAATCAAGCAACAATGGACAAGGCTGCTATATCCAAGGGCACATTTTCTCATATTGCTGGAAATCCGGTCATTGTTGCAAGAAAGCACCCAAATTTTCTTCGGCTGCTTGACTTTGTAAGTTCACTCATGCTGGTGTGCATTCTCTGTTTGCCTTAATTGATTTTGGTTGTTGGAGCCAATACTTCAAAACTGTTTCCTTCTTTTGTTCCTGTTTAGAAAATTTCTATTATAAATGCATTGGTTTAATGGTACATGTAATTGGATATATGCCTTGGTCAACTGGTTATTTAAAGATATCTGCTCGGATATGCGATGTTGAGAGTTAATGTTTTCTTGGAAAATAATAGCTCTCATCATCACTAGAACTTAGAATGACCTGCCTTTGGCAATATGAGGGGGTAATTTGTATTTTGTAATACAAATGTCTATGGTCCCTAGCTAAGGATCTACTTATGGGTCCCTGAGTGGGAACTTTAGGAATGCCTATAGAGAAAGTAAAACAATTATTTCTTTTTTGACCTACGGTTGCTAACTTTGGGCTCGTCAAAGAGAACTTGTAATCTCGAGTTTAAAGTACTCAAGAACTCTGATATTTTTCTTGTAAGTTCCCCATTCATCAAAGATCAAAGAAATAGTTCCATGGAGAAATAACTTCTCCTCCATCTTAGGGAACATAAATAAATGTGGCCACGACTGCCACATACTGCTAAGAACAGAGCCAAACTGTTTACTGAAAATAAAAATAAAAATAAATATAACAAAATGAAAATTAGAAATTCACAATCTGCTACCTTCGCATGCAACTGTGTGTACCTGTTGTAAACTAAATCATATAGTTTGACAACAGCAAACCTTTTTGGAGGTTTTCATGTTTATGCTTTGCCTTGCTATTCCATGGATATAGTCTGTGATTTTATGGTTATGGACTTGTCGGCTTTGTTTAAACTTCCATTCTCAAGAATGTATGTTACTAAACAATTAAGTTAGTGGTTGTCTATGTAGCACTAGATTTATAAAACATTAAACTGGCTGACTTATTAGTATATTAGAAGGGTGAAATTATTTATATTTGATTTTCTTGCAGATGCAAGATGTGAATTTTGCGGTGGAGGCTTCAAGAAAATCCCAGAATGCTTACTCAGCTGCTAATGCAGCTTTGGAAGAGGCAGAAAATAGTGATTGTATTGTATCTGTTAAGAAGGTAATTGATTTCAGCTTCCAAGATGTGGAGGAGCTCATACGACTGCTTCAGCATGCAATGGAGGCTATAACCCGTGCAGGTCTGGTTGGTGCTAGAGATTAACTCAACTCTGTATATACTGTGCCTTTGTCTGGTTTATTCCCCATAATGGATGCATGGCGTCAAGGAAAAGAAAGGAGAAGGTGCTGCCCATTTAGAGATGCAATTGGAAACCGGCAAAGATGCAGGTTGCCAGCAGCTCATACCTCTGTATATGTGTACAAAGTGAGATTGATTTGCTGATTTTGTAGTGTATTGTCTTTGACATGGATTAAGGCAAAGCAGGCTCACCCTCAAGGTTTTGGGTTTGGAAAAGAGGGATAAGAGATCTTTGTTCAGCAACAGAATTCGGAGGATATGTAACAAATCATTCTCTGTTATATATTATATAGCTATATATATGTTCTTTTTTGGCCCCATTCATTAGGAGCCTGAGGAAAGAAAATATCAAATAGAGACCGAAATTCGTTTAGGCAACCATTTTGAGGAGGTTGAATACTGATACAATGATGACTGATCAATTTTTATGAAGAGCATACCATTTTTACCATTTATGTAAACATTAATGGAATAGAAAATGAAATTCTTTGGAAGGTTCTCTTATCTTTCTAGAGTTCTCAAGCTTTAGATTTTGCTTTATTTGAGCCAGCATCACCTCTGTTTAACTGAATCTACAGGTATGTAATAAATTATGTTAATATTTTAGCATTCTCAGGAGAGTTCCTTTTTCCTGCTCTTTGTTTTTGAAGTTCCACTGTTATTAATTTTTTCCTCTGTAGCTTCTTCCGTCAGATGATTCAGTTTGATGTCCTCGCAATTGTTATTTTCTTTAAGTGAGAACAAAGAATAAAGGGTTCTGATCTCCTTGACCAAAGGTATGCATAGTTATTTTTATTTATGCGAGGACATTTTGAACCTTTACTTCCTTTCTCCCCCCTCGTGGGTTGTTGTCAGTTCACATTTATTATTTTTTGTTCAGCTTTAACAGCACAAGGATATCAGCTCATTGTACTTGAACAGACTACGCCGATGCTTGGCTAACAGAAGTTCAGCCTATTGCAGTTCATTGCTTGGCTGTTTCTGCAGAGAGATTTATGAGGTAAACTAGTGTACTTTCAGTTGTTTTGCTGTTAGATGGGGCCTCTCTCTTAGGATAGAAGCAATAAATAGCTTCTCTTTCCTTGTAGATTGTCCATCTGTCCTTTCCCATTTTCCATTATTTTGCTCGAGTTTTCTTATCAACAAGAAATTTGCTTATTTTCATATTTTTGTTTATAATTTAGCTTTCTTCTGCTTGATCGTGAAAATATTCTGGTAAACACAGAGCAAAGTGTCACGGGCCTAGAGTCTTGCGCAGCACAGCGCCCATGCGGCGCCCTGAGAGCCTGCTCACTTGGCAATACTTTGGCTCTGAGGCAAGCCTTGCCATACCGTACCACACTGGTTTCGCCCCGCGGCACAATACCCCACCTGCACGCAGACTTTGGATGGGATAAGGGCCACTAGGGTGTAACAACGACTTGATTGCTAAGCCGCCCCAACCCACACAGGTTGAAACACAGATTGGTACACTCCTTTATAATGACCTAACACGGTCACGGAATCTGTCCTCGACAAAAGGCTGTCTTTTTTTTTTTTTCCACAGTTAATGCTTGGAGTTGATTTTGCAGTATGATTTTGTTCTCCCCAAAACATTTTTGACCTGTTTAGAGGATTGAGATCAAATCGATGCTTTATTTGCATTACTTGTACGATATTTGTAGTTTTCGTGCTAGTTTCGATATTCCTTTCAGGTGTATTATAAGTTGGCGTTGTTAACCGGGGTTCTGAACACATGCTTGTGTTGCTAGTTGCAGGAAATCCATGGACAAGAAAAGTGAAGGAGTTGGAAAGATAAGGAAATAAAAGAAAATCAGTTCCATTTTATTTATTTGTTTGTAAAATCTCCAATATTTATATTTTTGGATTCAATTCTTTTTACCCTTTTAAAATTTAGGGGAATAAGATCATGTAAGAGAAAAAAAATGTATCAATTGACGGGATCGCCAAAATTCTCTTTCTCAAACTGTCAAATGGTAAATAGAAATTTGTTTGATATAAATGAATTTCATGAAATTTACAAATACACATTTTCATGTTTGAGTATAAATGACATTTATTATACTTGAATTAAATTTATCTTTATCGAAGTCGATAGAATCTGTCAATGGAATTCTAAACGAGAAGCAAAGCTAGCTGTATGTGATACATACTAATTAGCCTGAGGATAAGGTCGCCAGTTTCGAGAAACAGAATGTTACGAGGACCAAAATGACCAATCAATATCATGGGTGTATATGTAATGTGTGTTTATATTGCAAAAGCTTGGCAAAAGTTTCTTTTCTGGTTTTCATTTCAAATGAAGAGTGCAAGTGCTAACCATTAAACTGAAAGTTATCTTAATAATCAAATAATCACTGCCAAACACCATAAAAATAGTAAATTTGTAAGTAATATAATGCAATGATTGTCACCAAAAATCCATGCAAGAGCAAGATCCATTCTTAAAATGATGAAATCTATTAACATCTCTCACTACAATCTCTCTCTCTACAATTTCACTTATTAGTTTGAAAGCCTCGTGACAGTCTTTACACATTCTCAAGTTCTTCATCACTCTAATAGTGATTCCTTTGGGCATGCTTATCAATCCAAAGGCTAAGGCCAACCTCTCACTGTGCAGACCCACAATTTCCTCCTTGGCTTCTTGTTCCACATCAACAAATACTAATCCCATGCTTCCCCCCACATAACCCTTTTCTTTCATTCTCCTCTCCAAATCCTTTAGCAAACTCAACACTTCACTTCCTCTTTCAAACGATAGATCGCCTGCATAGAACACATAAGTTGAATCCTTATTCTCTACCCAGCTGCACCCAGGTTCCTTATAAACTCCAACACGCCTCATTTCGGACCGAAGACTATTGGCATTTTCCCACTCCCCAGCCAATGCATAAGTGTTTGATAATATGACATAAGCACCTGCTACTTGCTGATTGGATTCAATTAGCCATTTACTGGCTTCGACAGCTATATCTACTCGTCCCTGGAGCCTACTAGCCGACAAAAGCGTGCCCCACAAGAGAGCTCCTTCATCAGGGTTCACCCTAATAGATTTTGCTAACCGGTGAGCCTCGTCTAGACACCCAATTCGGCTGAGCATGTCAACAACACAAGTATAGTGCTTTGTATCAGGCATTATTCCATGTTTCTCGTACATGGAATTGAGATGTTTTAGCCCTTCGTCAACAAGTCCTGAGTGACTACATGCATGCAAAACTCCGACAAAAGTGATATCATTTGGTTTTATTCTTCTCTCAATCATCTCATCAAAGAACTGGAGAGAGAGTTTTCCAAGTCCATATTTTGCAGCACCGACAATCATCGATGTATATGGAATGACAGAAGGATCTGTAATTCTCCTAAAAACCTTATCCGAATAACTAAAACACCCACATTTGGCATACATGTCAACGAGTGCACTTGCAACCACATCATTTATCTCATGGCCACTGCGAATCACTGCCCCATGTGCAACTTTCCCTGAAACCAGCTTCCCCAAGCTTGCACAAGCATTGATCACACTAGCTAACATAAAATGGTTAGGACTTTCTCTCATCAAACTACTGAATTCTCTGAAAACTTGAAGTGCTTCGTGTCCTCTTGCATTCTGTGCATATGCTGCGACAAGTGAAGTCCAAGAAACAACATTCCTGTACTCCATCAAATCAAAAACCCGCCTAGCTCCATCAGGATCATTGCATTTCCCATACATATCAATCAATGAAGAACACACCACAAGATTTCCTTGAAAACCCAAAAGCTCAATATGGGTGTGGATTTTCTTGCCAGTTTCGAGGTCAGCGAGAATCGAACACGCATTAATCACAGTTGAAAAAGTGAAATCATTAGGTACTACTGAACTCTCAGGCATTTTCGTATATAACCAGAGAGCAAATTTGGGTTGACCCGTGTCGACATAGCCAGCTATAATCGAAGTCCATGATACGACATTAGGTTCAGGCATTTCGTCGAACAGCTGCTGCGCATGACCGGTTTTGTGGAGACGAATGTAGCAATTGATGAGATGATTGATGGTGAAGGTGTCAAACAAAAGCCCAGATTTGAATAGAGAACTATGCGTTGAGATAGCTGCATTGAAATGGTTGCAATTACGAAGCTTTTCAATGAAATTGGCTTTTGTATGATAATTTGACCGTTTCTTTTGGCGGGAAAGGTGTAAGGTTGTTAAGGAAAAAAGGCACTTTCCGTTAAACAGACGCTTCATTTATCAAAAGGGAAAGACTCAAAAGAGTCAAATACACAGGTTTTTGGTTTACAATTTTCATTAAAAGACAGGCGAGGGCAATATGGTAACCTGATATTTTATTAACTTCAACGGTTGAGTTAATTAAGAGGTGAGTTTACTAAGTTTAGATTTTCAAAATTTACAAATTTCGTGAAACACAAATGAAATATTTTTATGGGGACCAAATAGAAATTTGGTAATTAACTTGTGGAATTGGTTTGATTCGTCTTCATATTTCCATAAAAAATGTGAGAGCGTAAATTATTGAACCAAGTCGGTTTAATAAAAAGGAAGTTCGATTTTTGCTTTAAACTGTAATTTTAAGTTTTTTTTTTTTTTGCTCAGTTCAATTTTAAAAAACCAATTGAGAGAGAGCTTAAAATCGAACTAATCCAGTGAAAACTAATCGACTGAGCTTGTTATATTCATGTCGATTCACATATAAATTCAATTTAAACTGATTCTACCATATGAAACTTCGGTTTGTGGCTTGATTCAATTCTACTATATGAACTTGCAGGTTAAGGGTAGGCGTCCACAAATTTGGGTTAGAAGTTAAAGCTCAAAAAATGAGCCCATGGGGCACTCATCCCCTTTGAAGAAGCATGGTTTGGTGTATTTGCTCTATTGAGTTGTAGAATTCCTTTTTATATACATGCGAGCAAAGTCTGTCGAATCGAAGTAACATTATATACTGTTTAATAAAATTAATTTTTCTCTTTGAACAACTTTCACTAAATCGATAATAATATTTATAGTGAAAATCTCATATATTCTGTAAGACGCGAGAAAACTAATTAGATCATAACTAATTGGTTATAAATTGAATTTTTAATAAAAAATAAAATGGGTGGAAATCAAGATATATGATTAATAAAATTAGACTCGGTTTATACTTGAAGAAGCATGTTTGGTGTATTTGCTCTATTGAGTTGTAAGAATTCTTTTTATATACATGCGAGCAAAAGTCGGTCGAATCCGAAGTAACATATATACTGTTTAATAAAAATTAATTTTTCTCTTTGAACAACTTCACTAAATCGATAATAATATTATAGTGAAAAAAATCTCATATAATTCGTAGAGACCGCGAGAAAAACTACATTAGTTTTATCATAACTAAATTGGTTATAAATTGAATTTTTAATAAAAAATAAAATGGGTGGAAATCAGATATATGATTAATAAAATTTAAGACTCGGTTTATATATATATAAATATATATATATATATATATATATATATATATATAGTATATTATATATTGGCTTTTAGATACAATGAATTGAAAAGATAACAAATGAATGGGATTGAGAGTGACAGAGCATTACAAGCAAAAACAGTTAAACACAAAGAGCTAAGCAAAGGGGGGTTTTGTGGATAAACATGATCTAAGGACATTGCTTGGTTTGTCAAGACACATGTCATTAGAGGGATTTCCTTGTAATATTGGACCACATCCCTTTCTTTCTACCTCATTTTTCATTTATTCAATCTTTATTACACCTTTCTTGCTAATTCTTTTTTCAATTTTTGGTATTAATTTACCCAGTAATATGAGAAAATGGGTCGTATGACTTTGATAGAGCTCACAAAAATTAATGAAAAAAAAAAAAATCTAATTTAATCTCATATAAATAAAGCTCGTATTAAAATTATTTTATATTTTCAATGTAAGATTCAAGTCAGGTCTTATATTTTATTTTACGATTAAGATTATAATAATCGTTAAGAAATTTTTTTAATAAAAAAAAAAGGTTTATTGAAGTTGGAATGGTATGGAAGAACTTGGAGAACCATAAGGTAAAAAGAAAGGTGAGAATGGAGATAACGTTATGATCTTTTTCTTAAAGTTAATTCCTTTACAGACTCAGACTCAGAGCATGCGCATTTAGATTTGATAGCTTGACTTTTTTTGTTTCAATCCACTTCCTTCCTTACAAGATTGAATCCTAATCTTTTCTGTTTCAACTTTTCTCTTTTATTATATATATCTTTGTCGGACACAAGTATATAATTTGTTTATGATGCAATTTTTAATGTTTCAGCTAACCCATAAAAAAATTTATTTTTAGTGAGAAATTATGGCTCTTAGGCGTAACAAGATATTGTTCGCTTTGGATCGAAGTCAATCAGGCCCGCACGGTTTTATTCTTAAGCTAGAACCATCTCATAACCCAAAAAACCTTTTACTAGTCTAAGGCTTACCCATTCTTATATACATTACTTTTAGTGATGTATCTTATGCTTAGCGGATGTGAGATTCGTCTAAGGTAATCTAACATTTCAAGCTAGCTCCTCATCTGGGGCAGATGTTACGCTTCACCCCCCCATTAGAGACTCAACATGCTAGATGAGGTTTGCCCTACCACCAGCTAGAGGGACAAGGCTTGGGTCTTATACCAAGTCTGTCGCATCTTAGGCCTAACAAGATATTATCCGCTTTGGACCAAACTCACTCAAGCTCGCAAGATTTTTTTCTTGGGCTAGAACCACCTCATAGCCCAATTCAATATGTGATGAAATTGATTTGATTCAAAATGAACAATTCCTCTAGTGATTGGAGCCAGACATGACAATAATAGCCTATTTATAAACGAAAACACTTTTACCACAATTTGCATAAAATACAACCACAATGTAAAACGGGAAAAAAATTGTTATGTCTTTGAAGACCGTTAAACAATCTACTTGTTAAATTATAGGCCTCAATTGTTATGTCTTTCAAGAACGTCAAACAGTCTACTTGAATTATGATCCTTAGACCTCCTAGAGCTCTCTGGTCTGAAAGAGCCATAACCAGAAGATATAATAAAACACAAGAAAGAAAGGCAAAGTTCAGAGAATAATAGGACATATGAAACTACCTAACTAATTAGGACAATTTTCAAGGATGGCCCCTACCTACCCTTTAGTACTACTGACTGCTACCACTCACTTTGGGAGTCTTGTTACCAGAGACAATTATATATGTACCAGAACCCACTATTTCTTATCAGATTCCATTCTCTTTTCAGTTTTCACTTACATGACCTTCATAATCAAAAGAAACCAAAATATATAACTTTGATTCTCATCTTCATAATCATAAATCTTTCAGTACGAATTACTTATTATAAAACTGTCAAGAAATTTCTACTGTTAAAATTTACCATCCCCAGATTATTATATCCAACCCTTCTATGACCTTGCAATGTCGGGAGTATTGTTTTTATTCACTATTTTTTTTTTTTTTTGTCGTTTATGTTATAAATAAGAAACTGCTTTCAGCTAGACTTGTTATTTCTGCATTTATCGAAGCACTAAAAGATTCCTTGTGGAAGTAAAATTTTTATGAAAAAAAGTGCATATGATAGGGCCATTGCACCCTGTAAAAGCCACATTAAAAATACACAAACACAGTGTATGCTTTCTCCTGCTATAAAAATAGAGCTGTTATAAGCTTAAAACTACATAAGCAAGGGTAGTAGCCAGCCCCTCTTACATTCACTTGGGTTTATTTTTTGATTTTTTTTTTAAAAGTCTCTAAATTCTAGTTCCATGGCTCCTGTACCTAGTTTTCATATCAAAGCTGGTCATATTGATGATGTTCAAGAACTAAGAAAGGCTAGGCCAACAGCAATCCCTCATAGATTTGTTAGGGACATAGCAGAAAGGCCTATACTGGCTACACCTCTACCATCTGTCATTGATGTTCCCATTATTGATTTCTCAAAACTAATGAAGGGCCAAACTGAAATTTTCCAGCTTGCAAGAGCCTGTGAGGAGTGGGGATTTTTTCAGGTAAAACAAAATATATACAAGTAATATAAAGAAAATGGATTTTGAAGCTAAGTTGTGCATTTTTGATTAATTTTTTCAGGTGATTAACCATGGAATTGATTTGAGTTTGCTAGAGGACATAGAAGAAGTAGCTAAGGACTTTTTTATGCTACCTTTAGAGGAGAAACAGAAATATCCAATGGCACCAGGGACTGTTCAGGGATATGGACAAGCCTTCGTGTTTTCTGAGGAACAAAAGCTTGATTGGTGTAACATGTTTGCTCTAGGGATCGAACCCCACTTTATTAGGAACCCTAAATTATGGCCAACAAAGCCACCCAAGTTCAGGTAATCTTCTTGTACGATGATACCGTAGAGTTAGTTCTAAAGGCCATAACTTTTTTTACTGTTACAAGCTTTGACTACAGTATAGCAATAGACTCTTTTGTCTTCGGAGCTATAATGTCACGTGCTATTCTGCAGTGAAACTGTGAAGGTTTATTCAAGAGAAGTGAGGAAGTTATGTCAGAATCTGTTAAGGTACATAGCTTTGACCCTTGGGTTGAAAGAAAATGTTTTTGAGGAAATGTTTGGAGAAGCAGTGCAAGCAATCAGAATGAACTATTATCCACCATGTTCAAGACCAGACCTTGTTTTAGGGCTAAGTCCACATTCAGATGGAAGTGCTCTAACTGTGTTGCAGCAAGGAAAGGATAGCTCAGTAGGACTTCAAATCCTTAAAGACAATAAGTGGGTTCCTATTCAGCCAATTCCAAATGCATTAGTAATCAACATTGGTGACACTTTAGAAGTAAGAATCTTGAATTTTGATTTCTCTATAAATATTATATATAGCTAAGTCTTTCTTGATTGTACAGGTTCTAACAAATGGAAAATACAAGAGTGTGGAACATAGGGCAGTGACTCATAAGGAAAAAGACAGGCTTTCTATTGTCACTTTCTATGCTCCAAGCTATGAAGTAGAGCTTGGCCCAATGGAAGACCTGGTGGATGATAATAACCCCTGCAAGTATAGAAGATACAGTCATGGAGAGTACAATAAACACTATGTAACTAACAAGTTGCAGGGCAAAAAAACCCTAGAATTTGCCAAGATTAAAAGCAAAATATCTAGTTAAAAAGGGCCCCACTTGGTTCCTCATCTCGAGGCATTTAAATAGTTTCCATTAGATTTTTAACACACTGTTGTTAGTGTTTCAGTTTCTCTGTTGTGTAGAACATATATGCAAGGTTAAAATAACAGTGTTAAAAACCTATATTTGTATTAAGATACCAATTTTCTTGTCAAATAGATTTGTGAGGACTTTGATGAATAAGAAACTACAAAGTAGTAAGAGAAAACAAGAAACCGAACAGCATAAAATGCTACTTTTACTGTTTCTTTTGCATCAGGTTCCTATTAAGGAAAGAAGCTTGCAACCAAGTGGGGTAACTAAAACACCAGTACTAATATATATTTTATGAAAGAATGAAACTGAATGGACAAAATCTCTGGTCTTCCATTTTTTGAGGGAAAATAAGCTTTTTTGTTAGTGGCAAGAGAAAGAAAAGAGAGCCCACACCTTGTAAGTTGTTCATTATTATTGAAGTGAAGGAAGCACTAGGCAAGCAAGTTGTGATGGGATTTTGGTGATTCTAAGTTGAAATGACATTTCTTGGTGCTAATTAAAAACAAAAGCAATGCACAAAGAAGAGCTCTAGTTAGCATGCATGACATAACCCATTAGATGTGAGGTAAACAGGAGATATTAATTAAAACGATTGATAAAAACCAGCCACATGGTTCACAATAAGCTTTTTCAATGAGTAAAGAAACCTCGTTGGCAATGAAAAATGATGCAAATTGGAATGTTTTGACAATAAATCATTCACCCCATTTTAAAGAAAAACGATACTACCTTAGTAAGAGTGAATCACGTCTTGGGTTGAACTCAATCAACAAGAATACGAATCATAGAAATGTTGATGATGAGATCAACTTTATGAAAGAAAAGAAAAACTGTCCTATATCTTGAAATGAAAATAAAATTGGTTAAGAAATAAAACTCAATTTGTCTCCCTAAATTTATTCTTTAAAAAAAATAAGTTACAAAATCGATCTTTGGGTTGAATTCATATCCCCTCAACCTATAATTCATGTAGAATTAGCTCAAAAAGCCTCTAAATTTGCCCAATTTGTCGCACAATTCACCCAAATTAAGCATGCTTATGTCATTAGGCTTGAAAAAGCATTTAGAGATGAAAAATAAGAACGAGAAGCAAGAGGATGATGATGAAATCAAATTAGTGGTCCAAATAAAAAAGAAGAAAGACTTTACTACTCACCACATTAACTTAACAAGTGACGTGTGCTGGAAACAGAGGAAAATGGATTGGTTGTCTCCACTTCCATCAATCCCAAGTCCATGGGAAAAGAAAAGAATCTGCAAACCCATTTGCTCCTATAATGGCTCAACTTGAATAATTAATGTCCTTCCATACAAATCTAACACAACTCTGTAACCATGAAGTCATATTTAGACAAGAATTTAAAGAATGGACAACCCAATTAAATATTTATTAGTGTTTTCATAACAAGCTATCAGCATCGATCATTGTGGGATTTTCACTTTCTACATTTTCTTTTGGTCTTTTCAGTGGTGGGGAGAGAGTGAGCTCAGCGAATGGGGGCCCCAACCCCAAACTCAGAGCTTGGCAAATTCTAATCACAAGTTGCAACCCAAATTTATTATATAATAATAGCAATAATATTAAGTTGGAAAAGGACAAAGCGATTTCAAACTGTTTGGGTTTGCTTGTGGTTAGGGAATGCTAAGAGAACCGTTAATTTTGCTTTATCATTTCATTCCATTTAGCTCCACATTGCGGCAGATCTCTGAAAGACAGGTTCGGTTCAATCACGCACCACATTCACCCAATCCTATTCTAACACCACTGCACCACCTGTGTGTATCTTCTTCTTTGCTTTACAAAATGGGAAAAGAAAAAAAAATAAAATAAAAGTATATATATACAAGATATAAGGAATTTACAGAAAATTAAATTTGCAGATCTTAATGCTTCAAACCAATTTATTTCGTCTATAATTATTGAATTTATCCAGAAATTTCAGCAGTCACTGAAATGTAGCTACTCATATCAATTTTATAATATTATTAATGCCAAATTTTGGTAGAAATTTTACCAAACACCAAGTTGTACTTTTTATCTGACAGTAAAGAAAAGTCGCTATCATTTAAGTTTTACTTACGAAAGACTGATGTAATTCATTACAACCTTAAAAACAGCAGCTCCAAAAGTCCAATGAATGCTAAGCCATTGCGTTCAACAGAGTTACTCAAGTGTACTTGTTGAAAAAGAATATACAGAAATGCATAAGCAACGACGTCCACATTCAAAACCAAACCATTAACCTGATAGTTTTTAAAACTGGCAATCAAAACATAGTGCAAGTAAAATCCAATTACATTTTCTTCTCTTCTTCCAGAGGGGCGGTAAATAAACAATTAACAAAGAGGCACCAAGTGATGTGATGGGATTTGCAGCAATGAGAAGACGAGATACAAAATGGTCCTATTGGTGCTTGGGCCTCTTTATGGAATCAATTACAATTCTCCGGCTCGGGTGCACAATCTTACAGTTGTTGCTCATACCTGGCTCTGAAGGCAAAATGTACAAGCAGCCTCAGCTCCTGCTTCTAAGGAAACACCAAAAGCAGAGCATAATTAATGGCATTTATACATATTCTTGTGCTTCTTCAAATTGTCTACAGCCTCTCTTTCAATGCAAATTGCAGCAGCCACTGTCACCACTTCATTATTCATGGACAATAGACCAGGCCACCTTATGCCAAGTATCTGAACAAGTTAGGATTATCTTTGTCCCTTTCGAGATAATCTCGTGTAATCAGATCTTCAATCCGCTTTTTAATTGCCTTGAAATCAGGCTGAGAATTTCATAATCCAATTAAAAAATCAGAGTTGGAACAAAGGAAATAAATGAAACACAAAATCATCAAAGAGTAAACTGCCATATAAACCTTGAACATGCGACCCAACTGCTCAACACACTCCATAACCAGCTGTTGGTGACCCAAAACTTTCCGGCTCTTCATGATGCGTACGATTGAGGCATCAATAGCATACCGTCTATCCTTGTCGACATCTTCAATTACTTTCTTCTTCTCATCCACAGGAGGTAGAGGAATCTGCGAGTTGAAAAAAGCAAATTCATTCTCTCGTGTAATAGATAACAGGTAGTATCCAACAAGATATGTTTAGAAGCCTTCAGCACCTTGATCCTCCTCATCTTGTCAGTGAACTTGGAGTTGAATTCAAAGTGATCAGTAGGAGAGATTGTTTTTGTATTTGGCTCCTTGCTTAGAATCTTATACTTTGCACATGACAAAGAATGGAGCAGTCTAACAACATCATCATCAGTCAGGTTCAATTGAGTCATGATCTCTGAATAACTCAATCTATCAGAAGAGTTGAAAAGTAACAGTGCAGAAGCCTATTTGAAGGGGAAATTGATCAGCATTCAGCACTAAAGAAATTCAATGAAAACCCATCCCTTCGTATTTTAATGATTAACTTGATAAATAAAAGAGATTTAACTTTATTAGCACATTACCTGATAAGTAGTCACAATCAGCTCCATTGTTTTCGGTTCAAATTTTCCAATGAGGTTACAAGTACCCAGAGAGTATATCCAGGTAAGTTTTCTGTGCTTTGTTTTCGTTTGATAGAATTCCCTGAAAACTTCAACACACTTAACCTAAAGCAACATATAGCAGAAGAGATGTTAGTTACTCTACCAACATACTAACGTTCTGACTAAACTAGAATGAAACAAGAATACCATCTCTGCCGGAAGGTTCAAATCAAAAGACTTGTAACTTGGCCAGAAGCCTGTTGTCAAAACAGTAACTGTCAAGTCAATCCCTGGATTTGCATTAGGGTTATTGCTTAGATACTCCTCAAAACTGGTTTGGTTTTCCCTTGCTAATGTCAAATCGGTAACCTAGAAAGCAAAATTAATTTTGAGAAACATCAGTTGATATCATAATATCATGCATATACACATTTAAACTTTTGATCAGCAAAGGATGACAAAAGGCAACTGACCATCCCCTCCATCTTTGAGGTGAACTGACCACCACATTGTTGCTTCAGCTTTGTCAAAATGCTTCTCTCATGGTCATCATTAGCACTCTTATCAAAAAGAAGTCGCCGGGCAAGTTTTTTCCTGTTAATGACAGGCAAGAAAAAATAATCAGGGGAAAACTTTCCTGCAAATATATCCAATTAAAATGTCTATTAATGAGGAAACAACATTGCTTACCTATAAAACTCAGCAAATAAGTCTTTGTCACTAATATAAGCAAGCAGCTTCACCACCTGCATATCAATAATGAATTCAGTTAAAAAACTGAAATAGCATATACAACTCATCAGACACTGATGAAAGCTACCAGACCTTTTCCAACATTTCTTCAATGGCTTCATCACTTAATTTTTCACTCCCACCTTTCTTCAGGATATTATCACAGAAAGTCGCTAATAGCTCTGCACTAGAACTTCCAGCAACGCCCTTGTTACAAAAAACTTCAAAAGCCTCTTTCAGTGCCTGGGGAAGAACACAGAACATTCAAACAATATAGACCTGGAATTACATTATCTAACAATGTTACAAACAATAGTCTACCTTGTGGAAAAGAGTGTGGTTCTGGAAACAATCATTGACATATGCCAAGTATTTGTCATGCAGCTCAATAACCTTCCTAACAAAAAGCTGAAAACAACCAAATTCAGTACCCCACCAATTTAATAGCACATTCAACCTTCAGATGTAGAAATTAATAAATTCACCTGTTCTTGCACACCAACAATATCCTTTTTTTCTGCCTGTAAAAATGGAGGGAAAATCAATATAAAAATATTATCCTTGACAACAAAAGGCATCGGTTGAAGAATAGTTGAGAGTGTGTGCAACCATTTTGAGCAGATCAATCATTATTTCAAAAGATATAAGCCACATAATAGATAATCCAAACTCAGAAGAATCGGTCCAAATTCACTTGTTGAAACATGGATATGCATTTTATACGAAAGTCACTGCGACATACCCATGAGATCATGAGGTCAGAAAGGGGACTAACAGTAAAAGCATCATCAAAACAAGAGAAGGGAGAAGCAGCTATGCAAAATAATGTTCCATATAACTATTCATGCCACAATATTGCTGATCTGATCAACAAATTAAATTTATAACTAAACATAATGTTATTACTATCATAATATAATGAATCATACCAAGTTGAAAAGGAATACTTGAAAGTCAACAATCAGAACTACAGATCTTAGCACACAAAACAGCATAGAAATATCAACTGTAGAACATCATGTGAATAAGAGAAACCTTTTTATGTTATTTACGGGTGAGAGAAGGGATTGCTATAGTGGAGCCATATCACATAATCTGGCAAAACTAAGCAGTCATGATACAGACCTTCTTGTTGCTTGCTGCATCTTCAGCTTGTTTGACCAAAGCTGTGCCTTCAGCAGTAACATGCTGCAACATAGAACAGAAAATTTTCCAAGAACAATTTAGAACTTACAGCACATGCATCTCAGAACAACCACAACTAAAGAAATACTTGTTCAAGCATAACTACCTGCTTAAATATACTGGAAACAGGATCTAAGCCTCGAGGAATTTTGGAAAAGAGCCTGAACATTCGTGACAAATCCTCTACCTAAAACAGAATTTAGAAAATATAGAAGGAAACACCAACCATCAGCCAATTTATTCTGACCAGAAAAGTTTATTAAAATGTAAATGCGTAATCTACCTTGTCATCTCTAAGCAATGCATGGCATCCAGAGTGCTCCTTTTCAAGTAGTTGGTTTGCATATACAGACAGCAACTCATGTTGAACTTTCTGAGAAATTGGGGACAAACAAAGACACATGGTGTCACGATAGAAAGAGTGAAAATAAAAATGTACATTTTAAGTTGGGCCCGAAAATTTCCAAAGGAGATTCTTGGTCAAGGCCCATATTAGTTAATATTTTGCAGTCTTTTGGGTGGCACCATCATCGACTAATAAAATCAACTATTCAAAAAATTTGGAATACAAAAATAAACACTAACCTCCAACAGTTTCGGCTCACTGCTGGAATGCAAGTAGTGAGAAACCCTATCTTTTTCCCGTTTTAAACATTCCTCAGCCTGGAGTCACCAACAAGATACATTAGAAACCAATTAACATGGAACAAGATTCTATTTCAATGTGTTAAACAACAGCTAATTTACTTTTAACATATAATCTGGACAAGAATCTTCTAGAATCCAATTTGATGCCTTCCGAGAATAATAAGCAGCTGTGTCTTTAAGCATGGCTGCTTCAAAATCATTCTCATAATAATCCATCTGCCCCATCCCAATTTCGACAAATATATCCAAAACATTCTTTAATAAAGCACGATCAATCTGCTCTCCCTCACGCTCCTGGTCAATCTGTATTAAAACAATTATTTTTCATTAATTTCATGAAGGAAATATAAAGCAGAACGTACATTTAAGGCAAAGTGTACCATACCAAAGAAATTACAGCATCCCTCACTTTACCATTTAACTCCTGGTAGACCTGGAATTTATAAAAAAACGCGCACACCATAAATTTACAATATGATTTTCGAAAAGGCATACACAAAAGTGGGTGATAAAAGGAGTTCTTAACATTATGGTCCAAGAAGCAAGATGACTAGGGCAGGAAAAATGGCCTTCACAAATATAGATGGAAAATAAGATGACAGCAGGGATTCATTCATCACATACCAGGTCACGGAAGCATGTGAGTCCAACTTCATTAAGGGGTGGGAGTGACCTCCGAGCAATAAAGTATCGATCCAGGTAATGGAAGAAACGAGAAAGCCACCTAACCATAACTTTATGGTTTGCCCACCTTTTCACAAGCTCTCTCAACATAAACTCATCATGTTTTTCTCTCAAGGATGGCAAAACCTGAACCATAAAACTCATTGACAAAAATAATACAACCAACAGATAATATGCATCTGAATGATGAAAGTTTGAAAGAATGCACCATCCACACTATGGTGTAACCCAAGCCCAACAGGACCACCGATAGAGAACAATTAAGGGGGAAAATACAATCAACACAAGAATGGAGAAAATACAAGCCTTTTTCAATCCATGGTTTGAGTGATTAAAAAATTAAACCAGTTTGCAAGCATCCAAAAACAGTACAAATTTCTCATGGAGTGAACTTTAAAATAAAAAAAAAGCTAGCTGTATTGCAAAGAACTTAGGAAAGTTAACATTAACTTCAACATATTTATGACACATATAGCATTATGGGGTTAAGTGTTCATTAGATCCCATAGATGCTCAAATTTTTAGAAAAATAGGCAATAAAAAGATCCCAAATAAGTACATTTCATCCTAAATTTCATGCCATACAATAAGATATTTTGATTCAAAGCCACGAGCAAAATGCATGGACTACTAAACAGCTTGGAAGACTAAGACTCAGTTTAATTTTCCTCACCGTTGAAGTAATGTATTCTTCGAAAGACTCACGGTACTTGTCATACAGTTGTTGGGAGTAATCATGAGGAGGCTTCTGCGTACACATGTTGTAGATGGTACTATAGAGTAAATTAAGGATAATGGCAACCATAATAACAAAGTCAACAGCATTAGCAAATGAAACCAGAACATGGATTGATTAACGTGTACACACTAGCATAAATTGCAAGCAACATATCAAAGGATACGTATAGAGCATCATGTAGTCCTCGGAGCTGAACTGTGGCTCAGGCAATCCTTCCAGGATGTTCTTCAGCTTCGTAATCCCTTTTTGCATAAACTCCCATCCTTGCTCTAGGTCAATCGTCTTCCGCTCATTCATCGTCATATTGCCAAAACCTTAATTCCCAGACCCTCCAAACCAAAATCTGCAAACATCATGTACAAATCCTTTATTAGTAGCAACACAGCAACAAACTCACCATTCTTGCACAGACCACAACGACTAAGACATTAACTCATAAAGAACTTAGAAACCAATACTATTTACAACAAACTCAAACTCTAGTCCGAGTAAAGTAATTCCACGAACAGATATATAGAGCTGGACCTTATTGTCATCACAACAAAAACCCTAACTGTATCTAAAATACACAAAGTAAAAAACGACAAATGTCACTGTAAATTCCCCTCTTCTTGACCTAAAACGAAAAACTCGGCGTCTAAAACCCTAATTCACCATTCGGTACATGAGAAGCAAGAGACGAAACAATAATTAGAGAATACACTAAATCGAGTTTCAGGTCTTGATCAGAGTAGCTCCCCTAAATGATACTTGAAGGTTTCTTTCCTTCCGTTTTCCTACGATTTCTCAGTAACCAAACAAAGCAATTGCTCTAATCGGAGCTCGAAACCAGATGACGTTGACGAATTTGTCAAATATAGAAAAAAGCAATTCATCCAGGATGAAGAAACGATCAATAGAAAGAGATCAAGAGATGCGATTATAAAATCGAGTAACATATGTAAGTACCTCTATATATAAGAGAGAGAGAGAGAGAGAGAGAGAGAGAGAGAGAGAGAAGATAGAGACCTGATTCGAAGAAGAGAAGAAGAAAGGCTAGACAGTGTGGATGGAGAAGAAGGAAAACGAGGTCCGACAAAGCATTGATGGCGAAGAGGCTGTTGAGAAAGAAGATATGGCCATCTTCGGGTCTCGGATCCTCTATTATTCATTTCTCCCTCATTTTCTTTTTTTTAATTAAAAAAATACTAGTCGTAATATTAAAAAAAAAAGTTAAAATTGTAAATATTTTATTTTTTAGCGATTAAAACATTCAAGTCATTTAGACTTTTTTTTTTTTTAAGGATAAAAGTAAGGCAATAAAAAATTTAAAAAATAAAAAAGGAAAAATCAATTAAATGGATCTTTGTGTTTGAATAAAACGATTCATATATTTTTGTGGTTCAAATATTACTTAATTATAATTTTTTTAATACTTACCAAAACTCGTATTTGTTTTAGGTACTTATATACGTTGATCCATTATAAAAGGTTAATTAATAAGTTTAGATCTTGCATAATATTTATATTTCATGTCAATAAGTTATTTTAATTTGAATTGATTATCACCAAACCTTCCACTAATTAAATTTAATTTTTAATGATGAATGCCTCATTTTATAAAATTGATTGAGTTTTATAAAATTCTATAAGTTTAATTTGTAATTAATAGTAATTTAATTATAATCATTTGCTTAAAAATATAAATATTGGTCATAAATTTATATGATATAGGTAGTTGTAACATAAACCAGCTATTTTCTCTCTAGAAGTTACAATAACACTATAGTTAATTGAAAGTTTAAAAAAAAAAACAATGTAATTGATACTTTTAATAGGAAAAATATTTGCAATAAAACTTAAACTTATATAACCTCTCTGTCTAATTAAGACTCATCATTTCTTTTTTTTTTTTTATTTTACTCATTATTTTAGAAATTTAAGGAAGTATTAATATTTTATCGATTAAATTCAATTTTAAATGAACCTTATGACCGAGCCGAAAAATAATTGTGGATTCATCGAATCAAATCGGCCGAAGCATTTGGTCACCTTTAATTTTCAAATTATTGAATATAGGGAAAGAAAGCTGCAATCAAATTTATTGTTACTATATTTATAATTTTCATCCAATTTTGTACAGGCAGCTAATTAATCAGTCATAACCATTCTTAAGAGTCCAACTAAGACATGCACGGGATTTACCAAATTTCTTGTAAGAATGAGGATAAGTTTTTTACAAGTCATAGTGATACTTACAGCCACTGTCTGACAAGAACTTTTGGAAAAGAGGCTACCTAGGGAATGCCTTCTTCTATTTTGCCTCTCCCAAACTAGAAATTGTTGAATCAAACAATAGGAATTAAACTTGGAAATTTTCGAAAGGCATAAACAGTTCAAATCAAAACCAAGTAACTCTGTAAAAATGGATTTGCTTTCCCTGGTAGAAAATGATAAACAACCCACAAATGTCCTATGTGTCCAGAAAAAACCAGACAAAATCCTCGGGTTCCCGGGTTTAGAAACACTGCATCCAATCTAGAAACTTATTAGAACCAATCATATTAACATAATATGCAAACGCGGTTTCTATTATTTTATATATTGGTATGTTAGCAAAATAAACTAGCCTGTGAAATTTGAGTGATTCTAATCCATAACGTTCTTGAAAAAACAATGTCGGAGATGGAAGAACGAGGGACAGAGCAACGACAAGAGAGTGGCCCTGTTAAAAAAGAAAAAGACTTGTTCGATATGGAGGCCGGTGGAAGCAATAGCTCTTATAGAAACCATCAGGTAATTGGTTTCTTTAACTTACATGAAGTCAGAATATTTTATTTATGATTGTTTTGAGTTCGGAAATTCATTAATTTACAACTGTTGGGATTGTTTTGAGTTCGGAAATTCATTAATTTACAACTGTTGGTTATGCAGGTAGAAGATTGGAGAACTGTTTTGAAGCTTGCATTCCAATGCATAGGTGTAGTTTATGGCGATTTGGCTACTTCTCCACTGTATGTGTTTCCTGGGGTTTTCCAGAATGGGATAAAGCACAATGATGATCTTCTTGGTGTTTTATCTTTGATTTTTTACTCCATTATTGTCATCACTCTGATTAAGTATGTGTTTATCGTTATGTCTGCAGACAATAGTGGAGGTGGTAAGCTTCATACTGTAAATAATAACTTACCAAAAACCAAGCAAGACATATATATGTAAATGATCTTCTTAAATTTTAAATGATCTTCTTAAATTTTGTCACTTGCAGGAGGGACATTTGCTCTGTATTCTTTGATATGCCGACATGTCAGGGTGAGTTTGATACCAACTCAGCAGTCACAGGATACAGAAGCTTCCATCTATAACTCTGATGCATCAACAATGGCTTCATATCTAAAATCATGGCTAGAAAATAGCCATATAATGAAGTACGTTCTTCTGATCACAACCATGCTCGGTGTGTCCATGGTCCTTGGAGATGGAATTCTCACACCTTGCATATCTGGTAATTAAATATTGACCGATAAAAAGAGAGAAAAAAAAATGATCATCCCTGTCAAAATGAAGTTATAAAAGTATTTGAATTTGTGGGTGCAGTGCTATCGGCTGTGGGAGGTCTTAAATTGGCTGTACCTGGCCTTGAACAAGACGCAATAATGTGGATTTCAGTGGCGATTTTGATTGTCTTGTTTCAAATTCAAAGATTTGGAACACATAAAGTTGGGTACAGTTTTGCTCCAATTCTTGCACTATGGCTTGTTTTGATTGCATTTATTGGGGTTTTCAACTTCTTCAAGCATGACCCAAGCACAATCAAAGCTCTCAATCCGATATACATTATACAGTATTTTCAAAGGAATAAAAAGGATGCTTGGATTTCTCTTGGAGGTGTCATTTTATGCCTTACGGGTTCTGAAGCTCTGTTTGCTGATTTGGGTCATTTCAACATTCGCTCAATTCAACTGAGCAGTTGTGTTATACTGGTTCCCTCTGTATTGCTTGCCTATCTTGGCCAATGTTCCTATCTTCGCAAAAACAGTTCTCATGTTCCAAATGCATTTTATAGCTCAATACCAAGTCAGTATTATTTTCTCTTGTAGCTCACTAAACGTTCTCTTAGTACTCTGTTTCGTAATATTTTATTACTGGTAATTCAAACATTATGGATTTTGGTTTTTTTTTTAATACCAAGTCAGTATTATTTTCTCTTGTAGCTCACTAAACGTTCTCTTAGTACTCTGTTTCGTAATATTTTATTACTGGTAATTCAAACATTATGGATTTTGGTTTTTTTTTTTTTATTCATTATTAGAGTTTCTTTGGTGCAGAAACATTGTATTGGCCACAGCTTGTTCTAGCTATATCGGCAGCCATTATTGCTAGTCAATCATTAATCTCTGCTTCATTCTCTATCATCCAACAATCTGTAGAACTTGGTTGTTTCCCTCGAGTCAAGGTTGTTCATACATCTGCAGAATATGAGGGACAAGTTTATGTGCCGGAGATCGACACTGTTCTAATGATTGCTTGTGTAGGAGTCACTCTTGGCTTCAAAAACACTATTCAACTCAGCAATGCATATGGTAATTAATTAAGGATTAATTAATTACTAATTAATATATCTGTATGTACTAATTCTTTAATTTTCTTCTATCTGTATGTACTAATTCTTTAATTTTCTTCTTACAGGAATTGCTGTGACATTTGTTTTTGTAATTACATCTTCATTCCTCGTTCTTGTTATGGTTATGATATGGAATACAAATATAATTATCATAATCATCTACATATTAACCGTAGGTTTAATAGAGTTGTTGTATTTGAGTTCTTCACTGTACAAGTTTGCTGATGGAGGATATTTTCCTTTATGCTTAGCCTTTGTTCTGGTCTCTGTCATGTTCATATGGAATTATGGATATAGAAACAAATACATTTACGAGCTGGAAAATAATATTGGAGTTGAAAAACTTACTGATATAGTCTCAAATACAAGAATCCATCGAATGGATGGTCTTGGTTTATTCTATACTCAGCTTGTTCAAGGCATATCTCCTATATTCCCTCGTTATGTGTCAAGTATTCCAGCTTTACATTCAGTTCTTGTATTTGTTTCCATTAAGTTTCTGCATATTTCTTGTATTTGTTTCCATTAAGTTTCTGCATATTAGTAAAGTTCCTGCAGAAGAAAGGTTTCTGTTTCAAAGAGTAAAGCCAGGAGAATTAATATTTCGATGTGTTGTGAGATACGGATATGCAGATTCAAGAAAGGATCAAGAGGCTCTATTCGAGGAAATGTTTGCCAATCAGCTGAGGGAATTTATTCAAGAAGATAATAGCAATAATGGCGGAGAAGATATGCAGAGGGAAATGGCTTTGGTTGATAAAGCTTTAAGAGATGGTATTGTTTATTTGATGGGTGAAGGTGAAGTTGTGGCTGCAAATGGGTCTAGTTGGGTTAAGAAATTCACTATAGATTATCTCTACAACTGGTTAAGCTGGACTGTGAAACAACCTGATGAAGCTTTTCTGATTCCTCGCAAGCAATTACTCAAAGTAGGCATGGCATACGAGGTTTAGATTGTTCTGACCAGTCCTCAATCAAATGCCTTCTCCTGATAATAAATAAAATACTGTTTTTTGGCTCACAGGATTGAGAATCTTGCTGGTTACCAGTGAGTTATGGCAGAAGTATAAATTAGAATGTTTGCAGGATTGTAATCTTGGTGTTTTAACAGGCCCTTAATTAGTTACCGTATGTTATTGTTTCAATTTTCTTTCATTTATACAGAAATCGAATTGCAATTAAATAAACTAAGCTAGACAAGAAGTAGCATTTCGTACAAGAGACGATGAAACTAAGTCCAGCATGGCAGAAACAACTTACTAACCAATTTTAATTCATTTCTTTTACAGCTAGGCTAAGCAGTGAAAATTTGGACTCGTACGTAAAAATAAATAATATAACAATTTAAACTCGTATAGATTATTAATTCATTTAATTTAATAATATAACTGTTAAAATTGCCTTGGAATTCTAAGATTCACACTTTAAGTCTATATTGGTTGGCCACATGTTTTTCATGGTTAATACTAGTCTTTGAGTGGCTAAGGAAATTCAATGTTAGTTGGCTATGTTGGTGAGCTAACTTGGACTAGGATGACACATTTTCAACAATGGAAGGAAGACTTGAAGTTTGTTCACATCGTGATACACTTCTATATAAGGCAATCTTGCTTGGAGCAAAAGCGATTAATATCCAACCAAGAAAACGCGGTTTCTATAAATACACTTTACGTATGATTTATTTCAAATAAAAACACTCTCACATCTCACCACACTCTGCACACACTCTCACATCTTCTCTCATTTTCTTTTCATTTGTGTGTGTTGCTGCGTTAGGCTATAGCCTATTTACAGGCAAGTAATACTTAGTGGCCAAGAATGATTCTATGGCTAATATGTTGCCATTTTCTCCTCTAATGGCAAATTGCCAATTTCTCCACCAAAGGAATGTGACATCTGGCTTTATTTTATATTTATTATTATTATTATTATTATTTTACTTTAATTAGTGATGATCTTTAACATTATATATACTGTGCATATTTGCAAAACAAACAAGACTGAAATTTGGGTGATTTTGCTTCATAAAGTTTTCGTGTAAAACGATGGGAGAGGTAGAAGAAGTGCAAGAACTAGATGACAATCACCAACAAAACGGACAGGGGAAAGGCCTTATTAAAAAAGAAAAAGATTCATTCGATATGGAGGCTGGTGGAAGCAATAGCTCTTATAGAAATCGTCAGGTAATTGGTTTCTTTTAACTTACATGAACTCGGAATATTTTATCTATGATTTTTTTGAATTTTGGAAATTGATTAATACAAATGAACCCGGCTCGCAAGAAAGAAAGCAGCTTAAAACAAACAGTCAGAATTCGGTTTGAGTGTTCAAGTGAGAGTCACCTCCAATTGACAACTATTGGGTATGCAGGTAGCAGATTGGACAACTGTCTTGAAGCTTGCATTCCAATGCATCGGAATAGTTTATGGCGATTTGGGTACTTCTCCATTGTATGTGTTACCTGGAATTTTCCAGGATGGGATAAAGCACAGTGATGATCTTCTTGGTGTTTTATCTTTGATCGTTTACTCCATTGTTACTATCAGCTTGATTAAGTATGTGTTCATCGTTTTATCTGCAAACGACAATGGGGATGGTGAGCTTCATACTAAATAATTTAAACTAATAGTAATTTTATCAAGAACAAAGTAAAAAAGAATAACTGGTTCTATATATATATATATATGTATATATATATATATATGATCTTATTGAACGTCAATTGCAGGAGGGACCTTCGCGCTGTATTCTTTGATATGCAGACATGCGAGAGCGCTGTATTCTTTGATATGCAGACATGCGAGAGTGAGTTTGATACCAACTCAGCAGGCGGAGGATAAAGAAGTTTCCACTTACAAGTTCGATTTACCAAATCGGCGCAGTGTAAAAATGGCTTCATATGCAAAATCATGGCTAGAAAATAGGAATGTAATGAAGTATGTTCTTTTGTTGACAACAATAATTGGTGTGTCGATGCTCCTTGGAGATGGCATTCTTACACCTTGCATATCTGGTAACCAAAATATATTTTTATGTACATTTTCTAAATCATGACCATAATGTCAAAATAAAATCATAAAAAGGTTTGAATTTGTGGGTGCAGTACTATCGGCAGTGGGAGGTCTTAAAGTCGCTATACCTAGCCTTACAGACGATGCAATAATGTGGATTTCAGTGGTGATTTTGAGCCTTACAGAAGATACAATAATGTGGATTTCAGTGGTGATTTTGATTTTCTTATTCCAAATTCAAAGATTTGGAACACATAAAGTTGGGTATAGTTTCGCTCCAATTCTTGTACTATGGTTTCTTCTGATTGGAATTATTGGGATTTACAACTTCTTGAAGTACGATCCTAGTGTAATCAAAGCTCTTAATCCATGGTGTATTATACAGTATTTTCAAAGGAATAAAAAAGAAGCCTGGATTTCTCTTGGAGGTGTCGTTTTGTGCCTTACAGGTTCAGAAGCATTGTTTGCTGATTTGGGCCATTTCTGATTTGGGCCATTTCAATATTCGCTCAATACAATTAAGCAGTAGTGTTGTGCTGGTTCCCTCCGTATTGCTTGCTTATTTTGGCCAATGTTCCTATCTTCGCAAACATAATGCTGATTTTGCCTCCGCCTTTTATAGCTCAATTCCAAGTCAGTATTGTTTCCTTTCCTTTCTCACTGGACCTTCCTTGTTATTGTTATGTTATGGATTTTCATTGTTTGGTGCAGAAGCATTGTATTGGCCACAGTTTGTTCTAGCTATATTGGCGGCCATTATTGCTAGTCAATCATTAATCTCAGCTTCCTTCTCCATTGTCCAACAATCTCTAGCACTTGGTTGTTTCCCTCGAGTCAAGACAAGATTGTGCACACATTCTTCAAAATATTGAAGGGACAAAGTTTATGTGCCTAGGAATCAACACTCTTCTTAATGATTGCCTGTGTATTAGTCACTTTTGGCTTCAAAAACACTGTTCAAAATAGGCAAATGGCATTATGGGTAATTAGTTAAAGATATAATTTTGATTATTTAATTTAAGTTTAATATCTTGACATTGAACTATTCTTTAATTTTTATTTCTTACCAGGAATTGCTGTGACATATTGTTTTTCGTAATTACATCAGCATTACTTGTTCTCATTATGGGTTTATGGGGGGGGGGGGATATGAAGACAAATATAATTATCAATAATCTTCCTATAATATTAACAATTAGGTTAACAATTAGAGTTGCTATTTGAGTTCTACACTATACAAGTTGTCGATGGAGGATAACCTTCCTCTACTATTGCCTCGTTGTCGTTTCTCTTATTATGCTTCATATGGAATTATGGCTACAGGAAAAAAGTACATGTACGAGCTTGAAAAATAAGATTTTGGAGCAGAAAAGCGCTTACTGATATATCTCTAATACAAGGCATCCATCGGATTGAAGGTCTTGGTTTATTCTATACTTTTTCAGCTTGTTCAAGGAGGGGGTATATCTCCTATATTCCCTCTTAATGCTGTCAAGCGTTTTCAAAGCCTTTTACATTCAGTTCTTTGTATTTGTTTCCATTTAAGTTTTGCGATATTTAGCAAAGTTCCTGCAGAGGAAAAGGTTTCTGTTTCAAAGGAGAAAAGCCGGAGAATTAATATTTCCCCGATGGTGTTGTGAGATATGGGATATGCAGATGCAAGAAAGGCATCAGGGGGCTTTGAGTTCGAGCCAAATGTGGCCAATCAGTTGAGGGTATTTATTCAAGAAAGATAATAGCAATTAATTGATATGCAGAGGGAAATGGCTTGTTGATAAAGCCTTTAAGAGATGGCGGTCGTTTATTTGATGGCGAAAGGTGAAGTTATGGCTGCCAAATGAAGTCTAGTTGGTTTAAGAAATTTGATTGTGAAATGATCCTCTACAATTGGCTGAGCAGGAATGTTGAGACAACCTGATGAAGTTTTTCTTTAATTCCTCAGCAAGCAATTTACTTAAAGTAGGCATTCACTTACGCAGGTTTTAAGATGTTGAAAGTCAGGTTCAATTTCAATTGCCCTTTTACTGATATTAAAGTTGAGTTGGCGGCTCAGAAGTGTTATTTAGAACCATTTTTGCATATTTGTAATGGACAAATTAGATTCCAATAAACTTCTGAAACCATACTGCAGCGTTTCTAATCTTTCTGTGTTAGAGGCATTTGATTTCTGCTTTTTGGGGTCATGTTGTCATATTACAGCCAACAAAGTCTTGTTGGTATTGATATACTGGAGAAAGTGTTCTACTCCTTTTGAGATCATCTAGGTACAGAATGACCTTCCTCAAATAGCATTCATAAGAAAATTGTCTCATTTTCTTTTAGAAAAATGCTTAATTTGGCTTTGTTTTAATCTTCAAGGCATCTGATAAAATCTTCTCCTGAGAATAGCATTACGATCCTTCTCATTTGTTAACATTTTTTTCCCTTGGAACATGAAACTCCAGCGGGTGCAAAATGATTGAAGGCTTAGTGCGAAAAAATCATGGGTTATCTTTAATACATCATAGTTTTGTTGTAACTATAAATTAAATTATTTATTAATTAAATAAATAGTTAAAACTCATTTGTCAACCATAATAATTTGATTTTCATTCCAAAAAAACATCGATTTAAAAGGAAATATATTTCTATCAATATTCAATATAGGGGAAAAAAAATATTTCTATCAAATATTGAATTTAAAAATATTTCACATAATCTATAAAATTTTAGAAAATATCTACACATTTGTTTGGTACCATCAAAAACAAAATATTCTTTCCCGAAATCAATAATAAAGTTTACTCCTTGGCGGTGATGAAGGACTATTTGGCTTCTCTATGTTCCAATTTTTTTTTTTTTTTTTCTTTTCATGCATCGATTCTTTCCCATTTTCTTAACAACTCAAAAAAAGACCAACCCCAATTATATTTTAAATCGAAATTTTGTATTATTGTAATCGAATATAAGATCAAGATTGTGTAATATTTTTTGGTCATTTCCACTCTCACTAGTGGTTTGTGAAATCAAATCAGAAATTGCATATCCTCTTAAACTCGCTCAACCAAATCGCATAGTTCAGAGGATATTATATGATAACTATAAACGGATTGGGAGATTAATCAATAAATCTTTCATCATACAATTCAATTAAAACCCCATGTTCAGAAAAATATGAAAAATTCATAATATTGAATCTACCAGAAGTCTAATTGGCCATTTCTAGGACTAAAAGAAACACTTACCTTAACTAAGATTGGCCTTGAACTCTAGAAAAGCTATTCCTCTTATCAAAACTGGGTCAAACTTCAAATTGGAAGCGCTCGATTTTCTTCAGTTAATAGTATTATTATTGCTTACTGCTTCCCTTCTCTTGATTAAGCTCTATCTCCTTTCTATTTTCCCATATCTTTGTAAGTACCTTCTTAAAGGCTTCTGCATAGTCATCAAACCCCTAGAGCCCATAGCCCAAACAAATATCATCTTCCATTGACAGTCTTCCCTCTTACTTTTCGACACTTCCCAAGGCTTCACTTTCGGTCACAAAACTAATGAACTCAGAACACGCATTCTTTGTATAGTTTCTTTAGGCTTCTTTGAGGAATTTTGCTATTAGGCAGGCAAAATTTTTGCTTCATTAATCCTCCCGACGTTGGCTATTTGGCAACAACCGGTCTTGCTTTTTTGATCCCACCGTTCTTCACTTGAAACCACTAAGCTCCAACGTTTATTAGTCTACCATTTCTTGATGAAAATAACCTTAATTGCGTCCTCCTTAATCTCAACCTAATAACCTTCTTTCTTCCTTCTAGGTCAACCATCCATTTATATCAATATATATATATATGTTCACAATATTGTAAAAACCATGGTAAATTTATTCTTAGGTTTAATAATGCAAGTTAGTATATTGCCTATTCTGTTATCTTTTGAAATCAATTAACCATCTTGGTTTCTTGTGAAAAGAAACACCAAGCTCCTCTGCAGGAGGATGTGTTTCAAGTGAATCACGATTTGGAATTGCATTGGAGATGATTCTACTGAAGCCCAATCACCTTTTATGCACAGGGCTCTTGGTATAAGTGGATGCCTATAGAGATTCCTGCAAGCTGGCTTCCTCAGATCTGGAGATCAGTACCAGGTGAAATTCCACCTCTCTATGACAGAATCTGCCTATTCTCTTGCTCACAAGAGAAGGAAATGATTCCAATAATTGGTACTTCCCAAACGATTTTTTTTAGTGGATTGCCCATATCATTAATGCTGGATCAAGGAGGAAAGAGGAGAACCCCTAAAACAGGAACCACAAGGAATTTCCTGGTGATTTGAATGAGCTTGCCAATAGAAAAGGGAAACTAATTAAAAATTCGAAAGCATTGAGAGACACAGATTTTTTCCAGAGGTGATTTACAAGTTAAGACTGAGCCTAAGGACATCACACTAGCAGGTGGTTTAGAAGTCAGAAACCTGTAGCAGTTAGATATGCAGGGAAGAAAAGACGAATCAAATGGTTGTCCACAGCTATGAGGGCAAAGCGGCTATCGAATGGTTCCTGGTTCTTTTGGTTAGTATATGGAATGATTTGAGAGGAGGGCGAGTTTTCTTCGTGGTTTATACATTTTGGAAAAAATCTTATTCAAGTAAAGAAATTTGTTTGGGGAGCAAAATATGGGAAGATATACTTTCATTTTATATGGTAAAGTTTATAGGTCTAACAGATACTATTAAGGATGGTCAAAGACTTGCCGAAAAATAAGAAGGCCGAAAAATTAAATGATGGATATTGGCTGGGAGGCCAGGCCAGTGGCTCTGCTCCAAATCACATGACAGTACCTTGCCGGTGGACCTTGGCTCTTTCCTTTTGCGTGATTACTGGACCAGGCCTCCTTTCTCGTCTCCTTCATCATACATTTTGCCTGCCACGTGGAAGCCTCTTAATATTTTGATCGTTGGCCGGCTGAAGCCATACAAGCCAACAACTGTTCTATCATCAGAAATGGATAATCACCTATATGTCTCAGAAGCTGACATGGAGAATTCTCCTCTCTTTTACACTTTTTTGTTTTTTTTAATCGAAGAGGAGATAGAATTCAAAAGGAATTTTGAATGGGCGAAAATGTCATATCAATTTATTATTTTTTCCAAACATTGCACCCAACTAATATATATCTGATAAAACTATACTTGGACAAAATACAGCAGAGCTACCCACTCTTGCATTTCTGTCATCACTCTTTTACTTGAACCTTCGTTTCTTTTTTATTTTTGGAAAAAGAAAAAATCTAGTGGACGCAAATATTTCCAAATAGAATTTGAATCAGCAACTAACTATGCATGAAAACCAACCTTTTTGCTAAGCCATGCACCACGAAACCACTCCAAACACATTGTGCTTCAAAATAAAAACCCTTTACAAACCTTATTTTATACTTGTTATTTATCTTCCCTTTTGTTTTGGCAACATGTGGTAATTGTTTAGGTTTGTTTCTTTCTTTTAAGTACGAAAAAATAATATCATTTGGGATTTCGTGGCATCATAAATGTCTTTCTACCGGATTTGATTCGTTACCTTAAGAGGAACGCGGCTCTCATTTGAGCTGCTTTCTTATATATTTTTTATTTGTTAATAAAAGGAAAAGTAAATATAACTCTTTTCAAGTTTAACCCTTAATCTTTTTTTTAAGTGCAAAAAGGTACTATATCGTCCAGCCATTATTGTCTTGTATGGATAAGGCTCTTGTATATGAACACGTGTTCTAAAAAAGAGGAATTGAAATCACCACAGCAGTAGTTGAAGTTTATTACTTTTAGTTGTTACATTTGCCATAGTTCATTGAAACCCATCCTTTGTTTGAATGGGTTGGCCAATGCACTTTTTTCATGTCTAGTCAGTTTCTGCAATTGCTTTGCTTCTTCTTTTCTTTTAGAGAGGAAGAAGTCGACATGAAGGTTAAAACAATTTAAATGCGGGATGTTCGGCGTTATTCATGGACTTTGTGGTTTCCTTCTAAATAAATACGAGAAAAATTAGCGTGTAAGGCAAATATACCTAGGTTGGAAACTAGCTAAACCTAGTTCTTATACTGGAAATTATAAACATAGTTTCGTGGCAGTGGAAGGTTAGTATTGTTCATCTTTATATAATTATGAAAAGTGATGTCTTGGAACTTGAAGCTCAAGCTTAAAGAAATTGATGCCACATGTGATATTTACCTTAAAGCTTTCGCCAAAACCGCGAAAGACTCTAAATTTCCAAATCTTTAATGTTACAAGTAAAGTTCACATAAAAAATTTTACTTATAATTTATTGCCTGGCTTTGCTTTTTCTCTTTATAAAAGCAAAATATATAAATATATTAAAAAGAGACGTCTAAAACTTTGTTCTCTTAATTAAAAACAATTGTCTCCGACTTATGCTTTCAATTTGCAATGAAAAATTTATATATCTATAATTCAACGGTTCTTGATCCTACCTTGTACCTCCATCCATCTTCAGGTCTTCTTTTGGCCGGCATCCCTTTCACATGATAAAATAATCTTACCACCTATGGCATGGCCCTAAATTTCTCCATTGCAATTGAAGCATAATCCTTTTCCCTCCTCTTCTTTTTAACTCGGGCTGGAAGTAAGCCATTTATAGGAATATGGCTTGAAGGAGGAGTGTGAGTTAGAGAATTCAGCCACAGGTTTTGTGCTCTAGTTGCAGGGGCACGGACGAAGGATCTGATTATTTTGCTTCATGCAATCTTGCTAAGCCGATTGGCAGATGTGAGGATAGTTGGGTTTGCAAGCTTGGACGTCGATTTTGATATTTTCCTTAAGGCCACCACAAAACAACTAACTTGCTTGTGTAGGTGTTAGTGGCTCAATGCCGAAGCAATTAATTTTCAAATTGGTTTTGTACATCTTGAACAGAAGAAGTTTGCTGTAACTTGGTTAAGTCTCTAAAAAAAATCTTCATATTTGAGTAGGACCGAACCTACTATACAATTCCCTGTTTGAGCATCCCTCCAAGTAATTGAGTTGGGCGTCTCCTTCTTCTCCGTTTGAAAACCACGTTGTGCCACATTCTTCAAGGATTAATGGAAGCCAACATTACCCATTCTTGCTCTGGAACTCGATTGAAATCAAAAATCTGCTCAGCCCTGCAAAATCCATTCCATTTGGATCCTCGGAACCCATTATTAACGTCGGGAATTCTAACTTCACCAATTTAGAACCCAATTAGCCATTGGAGAGTTACCCTTCATGATTGATAGAATGAATTTTTTGCTTAGACCAGCTTGAGCTCTCCATAACATGAGAGTTGTATAGAGCATCCAACCTAGCATTCACTGAAAGCAAACATGTCTTGTACTTCCTTCAATATCTTTCTTAGCATAATACACAAAGCTGTGACTCACTTTTCTAAGCGCCCCAATCTTTTGTTCTTCCATGCCTGGCTCTGACTACCAAGTTGTCACGTTGCCTTGAAGTCTAGGACCTGGTTATCGGGTGCTATGCAAGAGGCAAAAGGATCTCTTTTTAGATTGGTGGTGCTTGGTGTTTACCTATGGAGTTTTAGTAGAAAAATAAAGCGTAATAGCTTTGGTTAAATTCGAGGAAAACCAGACTTCCAAGATTCTTCACAGAGGAGTAAAAAACAAATAAATGAGTTGTCCCCTTTTGTATTGCTAACTGGTTATTTATAAGTACAACTTAAACTACTTTCCCTATTTAAAATTGCCAGTGCTTAGCAAAATTAAAGGAAACTACCTCAAGCAAAAATAAGGAAACAAATAACGCGTTGATAAGACTTATTCAAACTCTAGTAACTGCCATAACTAAGTAGCCCAAATAGACGCATGACATTCCTATTCCCCCTAGACAACACCCTTGTCCTTCAAGAGGCTTCTGGGAACCTTGTCTTCGTTGCTTTGATAATTCTTCCCTAAGTAGCTTTCAGCAGGCAAAAGTCCTTGCCAATGCACCAAGATCTCTTCTTTATTATCTTCTAATTACTTCTGTCTAAGACTTACTTGCCGGAGCTAACTGTCATGGAATCTTCCACCTGCTGGAATATGGCCAAGGATTTTGTATCTTCACATCAACTCCCACTTTCTTCTTTCAAATGAGAAACATTGAAAAACAGGGATGAATCCTTGAGCCTACAGGCAAAATTCTCAACTTGTATGCCACTTGACCAATCCTTTTCTATTATCTCAAATGGATCCATAATATTTTAGAGACAACTTTAAGATTTCTTGCAAAAGTGCCACTAGTCATTGCTTGTATGGCCTGCAACTTGAGGAAGAGTTAAATTCTCCAATTTCGAAGCTTCTTTCATTTCTGTGGGTATCATAGTATTTTTTTTTTTTCATTCATTGTTTTGCGCCTCAAATAATTGGTGTTGCAACTCTTTTCATGACAACAATATCTCTGTTTCTTAATTTCTTGGTCCACTGCTTCCACTTGAGAGGTTCCCTGGAACATATTGTTAGAAGAGTTGGAGGAGCCTTGCTATTCACAATTTCATATGGAGGTTGCTCTAGTAGAAGAGTGAAAACTGTGTTATAGCCAAAAATTGAGGCCCAAGGAATCCATTCCCACCCACTCACTGGGCTTATGGACTAGCTGAAACAACGAAGATACATCTCTATCCACCTCTGTTAACTGCCTCCGTTTGCCCATCAGTCTGGGGATGCATAAGCAGGAGCTTAAAAGTTGAATCTGGTATTCTGCTAAATTTAAAAAATTATTTTCCAAAAGCATGCTAAGTGAAGGTAGGGTCTCTGTCACAAACAAATCTTAGGCATCCCATACAATTTAAATTTTGCTCAAAAAATACATCGAGCTACTCCAACGCCAGTATAAGGATTTGAGAAATTGGAATAAAGTGGAGCAAACTTAGAAAAGCCGATCAACAACAACAAAAAATAGTTGACTTTCCTTTGGAGATGCGGCAGTCCCTCCACAAAAATCCATATTATATATCAGTCCCCAAACTCTCCCCCGTTAAGAAATGAACTGGAAGAGTGAGCTGCAACCTTAAATCCTGCTGCCTTAACCATTTCAGCTTTGTTCCTTGACAAACATCACATGCTTCTAATGAATTTCCCGCAAAAGCTATTTCTTCATCTTTTGCCCAATGCTTAAAAAACTGACTTCGATCCCGAGTGAAGGGTCTTATGTAACCCTTCATGAGTGCTGGAATGCATTTCCTGTAACGATCCCTGGTACCCGGTTCACCCGTTAACTCAAATGAAAAAACACGATGCTGAGAGACGCTACAATCTGGTTGAACCTAATGTCCTTTCATGCTAATATTCATGTTGTTATGCTGATTTATGATGTCAAGCTGTGCTTTTTACATTAGGGAAAATATAGATATGTACTTAATATTTTTTACAAGACATGGATACTAATTTTCAAAATGAAATTGGGCCCAACTGCTGTGCCCCTGCTTACATGCCATGATAAGGATAGGACAGAATCAAAATATCCAAATGAGTAGCTACCCTGAGAAGAACTGAGGTCTTCCACAGAATGAACTTGCAGCAGTTGTAAAGCTGAATCTCTACGGTCCAGTCTCGAAAACCTACGAGTTAAATTTAAATAACTCGCTGAGCAAATAATGCTCAGTGGAATATCTCAATTTAATAAGAAATAAAAACAATAAACATATAAGGCACACATATCATTATACTTTTCATGATTACCTGCTGTTCATGATGCCTGTATAAATTTTGCAACTTTTATTAACCAATCGTATTACTTTATAAAATAATAAATCCACATAACTGCATGCGCTCCATAAGGTTATAGTGAACCAAAGTGATAAGAAAAACTGTTATTGAATGTATGAAACTGGATGAATACTGTTATGGCTGGCTTGTTATGGGCCCGTATATTAAATCATATCCATCTCAACAGCCTGTTAGAAATGGAGTACCAAACTGTATGTGGGCGCAGATCTGCTATCCTATGTCGCGCACCATAGTCTTATCTACGTTGGTTTCTGCCTAACCCTTAATGCAGATATTATGTGTATTGTGATAAAATACAATAATATTTAGAGAAATATCTACAATGAAGGAATAATGCATTTACCATTGATAATGTATAAAGGTAAACTTGCATGGAAATACTCTAAGCTATTGCACCCGCGATGCAATTCTTAACTAATATTTATGTTAACTAAATTTTACCATTCAGATTTAAGGAAATTCTTAGTTTGAATTTAAGTTTCAACTTAGAAAGGTAAAATGCAGTTAATAATTTTCGGGGTGAATGAAATCTACATATGCATTCCAACATCATTTTCTAATGGTGTCTTGAAATTCTGCCAGAACAGCCTGTTACATGTTTCACAAATTCCTATCATAACTCTTTCTGTATACGTCCAATTTAGGTTATTCTAAATTCTATGGTTAGCTAACATCTTAAGCGTACAAAGTTTTCTTCTATCAAACATCTCTTAATTTTACGTTGGCAAGAGGTAGTTCACATTATTGAGCTCAAGATAGCAACTGCCAATCTGCCCTGCTCGTTTGGTTTCCAGCCTGCCCAGTTTATTTACTATTTTGGTCATATCTCTCAATTTTATAAACCTCAATTTAGGTGATTCTACATTCTATGGTTAGCTAACACATTACGGATACAAATTTGTCTTCTACCAATCTCTTAATTACGTTGGTAAGCCGTAGTCAAAACATTGAGCTCAAAGTAGCAACTGTCAGTCTGCCCTGCTTGTTGGGCTTCCAGCCATGCACAAGTATATCTATTTTGGGTACACAGATCTCAATATATAACTCCAATTTTTAGGTGAATTTCTGCCTTCTATGGTTAGCTAACACATTAGGCTACAAATTTTGTCTTCTACCAACATCTCTTAATTACTGTTGGTAAGGTAAGGCAAATATTTTACCGAAATGGAGAACTTCCAAGTCCGTCCCAGACTGTTGATTTCCAGCCTGCACAGGGTCATGTTACTATTTTGGTCATATCTCTTCAAATTTTATAACTCCTAAATTAGGTGATTCAAAAACTCTTTGGACAGAATAAAACATTAGTAGTAACAAATAACTTCTTCTATACCACTTCCTAATTTCCATCGTTAAACAGGAGTCAAAATCAGGGTGAATGTACTGGTCAATGGTCCAAACAACTGGGTTCAGCATGAAATCAATTATCTTACTTCATTTCATTCAATTCATCCCATGCTTTATCACCATTTACAGACCTCTAATTTCACATTCAGCAATATAATGTTTTCAAATTATCAAACAGTACACAAGTTTTCATGCCAAGAAAATCGTGAAAAAAACTAAAAAGGAAATATCAAACCTTTCAAGCCAAAAGCAGCTTTAAATCCTCTTCTTAGCTTCCTTTTCTTCCAACTTTGAGTTCCCCTCTCCATATACATAATAACGTCTTAGAAATCATCTAAAATATCACAAAAGTATGAAAATCAAGAAGGGCTACTTTACTTGATTAGAAGTTCTAGGGTTAGAATTTTTAGTGTTAAATCCACATGAAAAATGGCATGGAGAAAGGAAGGAGATGAAGAGGAAGATGAAGATGAAGAAGAAGGAAGGCCAAACCTGAAATGGAAGTCTCGGTGTAGTCCAAATTTTATCTTTGATTGTGTGCTTAAAAATTACCAAAATAGTACCTATATTTCCATTATGTTACATTTTAATACCCTAAAACTTTATATTTTAGTGCAAAGTAAGTCCTACTCCTTATACTTTTGATTCTTTTTTGTTTCATTCAAGTTAAGTCCCACTTCCTTTGTTACTTATTTAAGTTACATCCAATTCTACCCCACTCTGGATTTAAATGGCTCGAAACTGGGCTTCTTGTTCGGTGCCCAAACTCGACTGCACTCTATTGCAACGATTCGATTCAGTAGGATGTTTACAGTTCTACCCTTCTAAATAAAAAAACTTCGTCCCGAAGTTTTACCTTGTTTGTGAACAAATGCGGATTTACTGTTGTCGGCATGATTTCTTCAGATTCCCAAGGTTGCTTCTTTCTGTTTTATGGATTCCTTTTCCCCAAAAAAAAGAAACTTTGACCAATGCAATCTTTAAAATTTCTCTTGGCTAGGATCTGAACTGGTTCTTCTTCATAAGCTGAGATCTGGGTTGATTCAATCTCTTCTACTGATACCACGTGTTGATGGGTTGGATCTGTATAAAATCCTTAACATTGATACATGACAAGACATTATTTGAATTCGATCTAATTGTCGACAGGTAACGCTTAGAGATAGGCTAATGGTCCTACACGTTCAAGAATCTCGTATGGACCAATGAAAACCTAGGACTAAGCTTACCCTTTCTTCCAAACTTAGGATCTTTTATCCATTGGTGACCACTTTTAGAAATACTTTATTTCAACCGACCGATATACTCAATGTCCTCTCTTTAAATCAGCATTAAGGACTTCTGTCGATCATTTGCTTCCTTCAGCCCATTTTCTGTATGATTTCCACTTTCTCTTCTGTTTCTCTAACCAAAATCTGGGAGCCCAAAATCTTCTGCTCACTAAGTATCTGTTCCAACACACAGGTGCCTCATTTTCTGCCATACAACGCTTCGTATTGGTTGCCATCTTCTGCATGCATCGATTGATTAGCTGTTGTTGTTTAGGCAAAATTCGCGAGTGGAGATGTAACAGATTAACTCATATACCGTGAGAAGCCCACCACCTCCTGAATGTTCTTATAACACATGATTTCTCATCATGTCTTCCAGGATTTGAATTACTCTTCTCTGACGGTGGGCCATTGTTCTGAGGTATGAAAGCAGCTGCTGAATGTTAGTTTCGTTCCTAAATGCGTCTTGCCAGTTTTACCCCAAAACTTCGATGTAAACCTTGGATCACTCGATCCCGATTTATAATGGAATGGATGGAAACTCCATGTAGTCGAACGATTCTCTAAACATAGATTTCTGCTTAACTGTCCAGAGAATAGTCCATCCTACTGGTTAGAACGTGCCGCAGACTTGGTTAATCTTGTCAACAATACCCATACTGCCATCATGCTTCCCGCGCGTCTGAGGTAATCCGGGTAACAAAATCCATCGTGATCTGATCCATTTCCATGTTGGAACTGTTATTGGATGAAGCAACCCAGCTGGCAAATTTTGATGATTCTGCTTTTTACTGCTTGACATGTCAAAACAATCTTGTTTACGAAAGTTTCCAATGTCTTTCTTCATGCCCTGGCCACCAATAGCCTTTCTTCAAATCTTGATACATCTTAAGTACTTGCCTGGATGCATTGTATATGGACTTGTTGTAGGCTTCATGCAAGAAATCTTTCTGTCTGATTCTTTCCCCTTGTGGTTACACAACTCTGTCTTCATTAGGAAACAATACTCCCACTGTTATCCAATTTGAATTCCCACCATGGTCTTCCTGTACTTGTTAACCCATTAGTTGCTATGTGCTCATCTTTCTTCTGTGCTTCTGCAACTTCCTGAACCCAAGATGGTTGTACTTGCATTTTGTGCATAGATAGTGCTCCTATGCTACTGTTGCAACTCCAATGTTGATTCTCATTGCGCTCTCAAAGCATATAATGGTTTTTCGACTAAGGGCCATCAGCTAACCACATTAGCTTTACCCGGATGGTAATTAATGACATAATCATAATTAGCCAGAATCTGCATTTCCACTTTTCCGTTGTCTTGAATTCAGGTCTTTCTGTGTTGGTTAAATACTTTAAACTCTGATGATCAGTGTAAATTAACACTTTTCACCGTATAGATAATTGCCTCCATACTTTTGAATGCTAGAAATTAATGGCTGCCAGTTCTAAATTCATGGGTTGGATAAATTCCCAATTCATGTGGCTTTTCAATTTGTCTGGAGACATAAGCTACCACTTTACTGTCTTGCATGAGTACAAATCCTTAACAGTATTGAGAGGCCATCACTGTAAATCTCAAATTCTTACCTGACACTGGTTGGAATCAAACACTGCAGTGCTTCAGTCAACTTTTCTTCAAAGTTTCAAAACTCTGTGCTGACACCTATCATCCCATTGGAATACACCTCTTTCTTCAATAATCTTGTTAAAGGTTGATGCAATGATGGAGAATCCCTTTACGAACTTTCTGTAATAGCCCGACATTAAAACCCCCAGAAACTTCGAACTTCTGTAACATTCCTGGGTGGTCTCCAATCAATAATAAAAGGGCTTTTTTCCCAAATCTTTTTTCTTAGGGGAAAAATTTTTTTTTTTTTTTTTTCTTCTTTTTCCCCACCTCTTGATAACCCTCTGATGACACCACATGGTCCTATTAAGAAAGAAACTTCTTCCAGCCAAAAAACTCACACTTACTGAGCTTGGCATACAGCTGTTTATTCCCTCAGTGTCTGAAAGTACAATCCGCAAATTGTTTATCATGTTCAAACCTCTGTCTCTGGAGTAGACCAAAATTGTCATCTATAAACCACCACCACGAACTGATCTAGATATGAATGAAACCACGCGGTTCAAAAGATCCATTGAAAACCGCCGGTGCATTAGTTGAGACCGAATGGCATTACTAAAAAATTCATAGTGACCATATCCGGGTCCTGAATGCCGTCTTGGAGATATCTCTTCCCTTTATCCGCAAACTGATGGTATCCCGACCTGATATCGATCTTTAGAAAACATGCCTGCACCCTTTAGCTGATCAAACAAATCGTTCGATTCGAGGCAATGGATACTTATTTTCTTGGGATTGGCGTCAGCTTGTTCAGCTTTCTATAATTCAAATACACAGTCTGAGTGATCCATCTTTCTTCTTTTACGAATAACATCTGGTGCTCCCCAAGGTGATAACACTGGGGCGAAATAAAGCTTTGTCTTAATAACTCCTGTAGCTGAAGCTTTTAACCTCTTTTAGCTCTACTGGTGCCTCTGTTAAGGTGCATTGTACTTGGCTGCAGCTCCAGGATAGACATTCTATGGTAAAACTCCACTTCCCTCCTTGGTGGTAACCCTGTTGGTAACTCTTCTTGGAAATACTCTGGATAATCACATACTGTTGGCTATGTCTTGCACTTTTAACTTTTCTTTCTCTTGCCTTCTCAATGCACAAACTAAAGTATGCTTCACAACCCTTCTGAATTAATCTTCTTTGCTGCCATGGCTGATATCAACACTTACCAGAAAATCTCGTCGCTTTCCCGACGACTGTAAATCCTCTTCCCCTGCTGCTGTTATATAATGTCACCCTTTTCTTTGCACAATTCAACTATAGGCCTGATGTCTAGATAGCACAATCCCATTACCCAGAATAACATCCAAATCTTCTGAATGGTAACTCCCATAGATCTCTGAAAAACTCCTTTTCCATGAATTAACATTTGGACCCCCAACCCTTGGGGAACTTTTTTTTTTTTTTTTTTTTTTTTTTAAAACCTTATATTCTCCCTCTTCC